>JAJHUR010006612.1:1324-27330 GCA_027495735.1 Lutjanus campechanus | reverse complement strand
AATTTCAATGAATTATATACATTTTCTAACTAAGCTTTCTTTTCTTGTAATTTCTTCATAATGCCTCTGAGAAGTTGGTGATATTGTGCTTGGCCTGTGGCATGTAAAGGCCTTTTTAAGCAGTGTCCAGACTGACCTGACCCGGAATTAATTCTCACTTTTATATTGATTTTAAGTTGCCAACTTTACATCTGGCCAATAAAACTAGACTTTTGGCTAATACTGACATATTTACAGAAATTATTATTAATATGCAGTGTCCCCGGGAAATTAACAAATAAATTAATTTTAATTCATTAACCCCACGCACCTGTCACCTGTCCATCTTGGCAACCAATCAACTTACCGGTTTTCGAGTAGTCAGCCCGCGCTACTTCCTTTATAGGTAATGGGGGTAAAAGTCACGTGATGGTGTCTGAGCACCGACGGGTGAAGAAGAAGCCAGTCAGTCCTCCGAAAAGACCGGCTGATCAATAATCTCCCTCCATTGCACGGTCTCAGCCTCGACGGTCTTCTGAGGGGGCGTGGCAGTGGCATGGCATACAATTTTGATGTCTCGCCGTCAAACAGGAAGTTGCTGTAACTTTAGTATAAATGATCCGATCTGCACCGAACTTCACATGTTTGATAACAGTCCCGCCCTGAACACATCAACAATGTTTTGCAGTGGTTATAGCGCCACCTAGCCTATTGGCAACAGGAAATGACATGTTTTAGATTTTGATGTGCTCCTCCAAACAGGTTGACCTTCTCCAACTAAAATCTTGCTGATGATGCTATATTGTGAAGATCTTGAAGTATTGTCAAATGGCGTTGCCGTGACAGCATGGCGAAGTTTGATGTTTCGCCAAAACACAGGAAGTTGCATTAACTTATGTTTACTTGTTTGAATCTGTCTGAAACTTCACGTGTTCAATAATGCTCCAGGTCTGAACTTCGGATACGAGTTTGGTCGACGGGAGTCTCTTGGCTAAACCCAACAGGAAGTCAGCCATTTTGAATTTCGTGGTCAGTTTTGGTGTTGTACACGCATCACATTTTAAGAAATTCCTCCAGAAATTTGACTGACTTTAAAATCAGTATGTGCCATGAAGACTACCTTGTGATCAAAAGTTATTAAAAGATTTGGTCAGTGTTGAACAGTGTGGGCGTGGCTTCAAGTTTTGATGTCTCGCCATGAAATACGAAATTAAATTAAACAGATCTACATGACAGTCAGGCCGGCTGGCGACCGTTGGCAGCCAACCTTGCTACGATGGTCTTAGCATGCCCGGTGCCTCCTTCATGTTTTATCCAAAAAGGTCAGAGGTCAGAAGTCAACTTCACTGTGACATAATAATGTTCAGCACAACCTCTTCTGCTCTGTGCTGTATAAACAAACCAAACAGCCAACAGTTTGCAGGACTGGGATAAACCTACGAGCACAAAAGAAATCATGTTTGTGATCAGAGGGAGAAACACACCGACTTTCAGACATTATTTTAAACATTTGATTTCAACGTGTTTTTTGATATGAACAAAGAGTGCAATGCTTTTCAAGAAGGTGATTAAACGAAAGAAAGAGGGAGGCTGAGTCGGCAAATATCTCTGCGCCACCATTGGAAATCTTTGAAAAGTCTTTCAACAATGTTAGCAGCTAACAGCAGCCTGAGAAATGTTGTGTTTAACTGAGATACACTCAGAAACATTAGAATAAAACTTATTCTGGCTCTTTATGTTGTGTGATTTATCAGAATAGCAGCAGGATAAAGCGCCACTAGATGTTGAAATGTTCGCTGCATCGCACCACTGTCAGAGGGAAAGTCATCCTGCCAGCAGCAGGACTAAAAATGGAAAGTTTGTCCTGAGGGTGATGCTAAAGAAAAGGTCAGGGAGTCATTAGAATCAAAAGGATTTGTCCCCTCAGATGCATTAATGTGCCCTTTAAATTTCACAGCAATCCGCCCATTATGTCTTGTGTAAAAAAAGAAAAGAAAAGAAAAAAACCCACACATTTTGGCCTGAGGGTGGTGCAAGAGGGTAGCTCTTGAAATGCTGCTCTCATATTTCAGGGCTGTGATTTCCAGTCTTATGGCCCCTTCAGATAAATCAATGTCTATTTAAGAAACTTCATCATATAAGTGTTTAGAGGCCGGACAACATGAAAATATCCAGTATTTCAAAAGGGGAAAAAAGCTAAAATAACAGACAGAAACATCAGAAAACAGAGGGATCATTTTGTGCATCAAAATATTTTCACTCTTACACCTTCACGGGGGCACGCCACCAATGTCACACATAAATATCAGATTACTCTTCATGAGGAGGCTGTTTTGTGGGTGTTTACCAGACAGAGAAGGTCTAAGAAAAGAAATTATGGAAACTACTGTGGAAATAATGCTGTGACAGTACTCCACTACAATTGAAAGCCCTGCACTAAGTGTCTAGTTGCATAGAACTCAGTAGATTTCCCTTAAATTTTCACCTAAGGATGCCTCAGAAAAAATCTGTTGTGTAAAATCAAAGATTTCCTTAAGATGGAAAACCTTTTAATCTCTAAGTCAGGGGTTCCCAAACTTTTTTCCCTTTGAGGGCCAAAACTGAAAATTAATGGTGGGCCACAGGCCAAAAGCACACACCTATTGTAATGTATTGTTAAAATGCAAAAAGGTATTAGGATCCCAAGTTCCCTAAATCGATTGACTTCTGCACAAAGTGTTACTCTGCCTGTCGATCTCAGATTATATAAAATGATTAATAATAAGGGAAGAGCTTTTTTGTGTCTATATTTTGATAGAAATGCAGTTGAGGGTGGGAGAGAGAGGGGCTGACATGCCGCAAAAGGGCCACAGGTTGGTATCAAACCCCGGCTACTACAATAAGGACTCAGCCTTCGTACAAGGGGCACACGCTCTACCAATTGAGCTACAAGAGTGCCCCTTAAATAATGTTTGTACCTCACAAACAACAACAATTTGTATTCTAATTTTTTAAAGGTAATTAAAATTTTATTTTCAGCTAGAAACAGGTCATTTTAGCACATTTTTTTTCCATTGGAAGGCCCGCGGACTCCTGTTTGGGCAGCCCTGCTCCAGGTGTTTGCTCACACCTACTAAAACATTCCCCTTATGTGTACGGGCCCATAACCATCCCTTAAAAGTGAAATAATTTGTGGAACATAAGACAGTGGCTGAATTTGAAGAGGAGGAAATACCAGGGCACATTTTTCAGGACAGGGAAAACCTACGGGACGGGACTATGAGCGGTGAAAGTCCAAATACTAACATGTCTGTTTAGGTTAGCTTATTGAAATTCACTGGTCTTTGTCAACACCTGTCAATGTTTGGCTGTCTTCTCTAATATGTTCACATTTCTAAATGACTTCAACATTAGTGTGTAGGTTAAGTATTATCAGCAAAATGTACTTTAAATATCAGAAAAATGTTGGTCCAGTTCAGTGTATTACTATTATAACTGATGTTTTTTAAATTAGAATGTGCATGTTGCACTTCACTGCTTTAAATGTTTAAGTTTGAGGTCATATTAATCAGTTTATATACTGCTGGGCTGTTTAATCTACAGCATTTCATGTGTTTGTAGTGTCACTGTCCTGTGACAACCACAACTCTCTAAAAAGCCAAGTTTTCATGAGCTCAGATAAACAGCCTTGTTTTCAGCTTTGCGACGATGTATTTTCCAGCTGACCCAAGAGGAATTTAATAGTTTATTCAGCTTAAGAGGCAGAGAAGTTTCTCAACCCATAAAGGAACACTTCATCCTTCAGTTTATCAGAAAAACTCACGCTCAACAAATTTGGAGTAAAAAGTACAATATTTGCCTCTAAGATGTAGTTGGATAGAAGTAAAGTACAAGTACCCCGAACACTACTTAAGTAAATGTACTTTCCACCACTGGGGAAATGTTGGATCTGTAATACATAATCTGTACTTTCAGTTTTGATAACTCTTGTGTAAATAAACTTCGGCCTGGTGGTGGACATGAGAAAAGGTTAAGGGGGTCACTGAAAACATTACAATATTTTTACAGATATCAATATTTTTTTTTACAGTTTAAATGCACCATCCCATCTTTAACTTGTGCATAACATCATGTACAGTCTGTGACTGTCACTATAAATCCTTTACATCTGTGTATACTGTATATAAACATGTATACATACATGCACTCCATGTATATCCATTCAGTATTTATCACTAGTGGACTATTTGTAATGTTTACAACTTTAAGAAGACCTGGGTTGTATATAGAGTTTTTATTTATGCTGCTGGTCATTGCTGCTTCTTACATATATATATTTATATAGATATATAAACACCTATTTTTCCACATCCTTCCTGTCTACCTTTCACCTTTATCTGGTTAGCTTTGTTGTCCTTGTTCTCAGTACTTTGAGAGCAACATTAACTTGGAGTCAGATTCCTACACATACTTTGCCAATAACATTGATTAATCTGAGGTGCATGATTTAAGTAGAAAAAGATGACGAAGAACAAATCTTTGCATTCATTTGGAGGTCATTCGTTATCTCATTTTGACTTTCAAAATACTTTATCTACCAGTGTGTTAGGAAAAGACAAGCTGATGTTAGCGCTAAAGAGAAGGTCAGAGGTCACTAAAAATCATTAGGAATCACAGGGACTGTGAATACCCACATTAAAATGTCATGGCAGTGTGGGCAACAGTAGCTCGGATAAGTGGACCAAAGTGTTGGACGGATGACTGACCATCTGTTAGCGGCGCAGAAACGGCTCCATGTTGAACTATCTTACCAGCATGCCCCTCATTATCCCAGCTGGAGTCGAGTCTGATAGCCACAGCGGTATGCCTCAAATGATTAGAGTATGGTACAGTGCTCTGTGATATTGTCCTTTACATAATGTTTCAATCAAACCGGCCATGAGGCTCTGTTGCTGGTAACTGGTCCATGCTCTGATGTCTATGCTCTGATGGCCCCTTGGCCTGCGTCCAAATCTGCCAGTACAGCTCCAGTGTTGTCCCTCTGGAGACACTTGAACCTCCCACACAGCGGACCCTGTATTATAGGACCTTATCATCCAAACAGAGGTGGCTGCTTTCTACTGTATTGGCAATACTGGAACAATGAGGTGCAAGTCAGGGTTTAAATCAGGGGGTATGATGTGAAACTGACCTCTCTACTTCTGTCCTCAACCAACCTTTATGCCTCCCGTCAGTGGAGGACTCGGGCTGTCTGAGGGGTGGGGGAAAACAAAAAAAAAGAAAAGAAAAGGGCCCCAGCTTAGAGGGCGCATCTTCCCGTTTTTTCCACTGGAAAGGCATCCTAAAACATTGATTCCCAAACTTAAGAATGCCCTGCCCCAATCTGAAATATGAAAATCTTCTGCAGCCCACCCCAACTTATGAAGCTGAAACTAAAAAATTTTAAATTTCATGACCTCTCAAGGCCCACCTGCAGGGCATTCACAGCCCATTTTGGGAATCACTGCCTTAGAGGGCACTTAATCACATTTTACCTGCTGGAAAGGAACCCTAGAGGGCATTGTTTACATTTTGTCCACTAGAGGGGCACTTCAGAGTGCACCTTTTCACGTTTTGTCTATTACTAGTGCATTTGATCACTTTTTGTCCACTAGAAGGACACCCTAGTGGGCACTTTTTTATGTTTTGTCCACTAGAGGGGCATCACTTTTTCCTGTTTTGCCCTCTGCAAGGGCATCCTCGAGGGCACTTTTTCACTGGACAGGGCCCCTAGAGGTCAATTTATCAGTTTTTTCCACTCAATGGGCATCCTGGAAGGCACTTTAATCAGGTTTTGTCCACTGGAAGGTAACCATAGAGGAAACTTTCTCATGTTTTGTCAGGTACCCTAAAGGGTACTTTACCTCATTTTGTCAACTTGAGGGGCATCAGAGGGCACTTGATCATATTTTGTCTGTTGGAAGGGGACCCCAGAGGGCACTTTATTATGTTTTGTCCACTGGAAGGGCACTTTAGAGGGCACTTTATCTTGGACACTGGACAACCCTCGATGGCACTTCTGCTGTGTTTTTTCAAACATGAGGGGCTCCAGAGGGTCAGTCGTCCCCCATCTCCCCCCCTCTGAGTCCACCAGTGACTCCCGTCCATGTTTTTGTGTTTCACTGCAGATGTCTGGTACCACATCACTTCAGGAATTTGTTTTAGGAACAGCATGAAAAGAAAAGTATAGGCTACTTCTCATTTCTCTCTCCAGTGTTGGTGGTTAGTTCTCTCTGAACTCCGCCCCACGTCTGCCAAACTCTGACTGAACTTTCTTTAGTGGAGGAGCCTGTGCGTCACTCTCCACTAACCTGGCTTGGACAGACCACAGGACTGCTCAACTGCTCCTGAAACACGAACAATGGGTTGGCAGGAGCGAGGATGGCTCGTCTGTGCGAGTTTTCTCGGGTTTGTGGCGTCGGTGCAGAGCATAACGCGGGGAGACTTTTTCCCTTTCGGTCCGAGCGCAAGAGACCAGTTACTGGAAGCCGGGAATGACCAGACGCACGAACTCGGGCTGGACAAGCCAGTGTTGTTTTATGATGGCACTTTCGACAGCATCTTTGTAAGTTAACCCATAATTTTGTACGCTGTTATAGTCGTTTTATCACAAACGCGTGGATTTATTGGTCAGACTGGACTGTCCATCGAGCTTGCGCAATTGCGCATACCCTAGAAACCCCGGGCAGTTGTACGTGAGAAGGGTCAGCAGTTACAACCTCAAACAATGCCTGGAAGTTGCAAAATATATCTGGGTCAGGGTATGGCTTATTCTGTCGCTATGGAGTATTTGTAAATATTGATTTACTTATCACATAGACTGCTGTATCTAGCGGAATGTATGTGTCCACGCATTCTTACAGCTTCCCCCTGAGGTTATCATTTTACTGTTGACTCAAACACCAGAGGACTCGAGGAAACTAATTTTGCAATTCATCCTCAAACCTCCGCTGATGAGTCTCAGTAATATAGCTGTGAGGTCAATGAGGGAGGCTTGAATGAACCAAATAGGCTAATGTGTGCTTAAATGCTGCCTCATTTAAATAATATACAGTGTGTAAGCTACGCAAAAAGTGACTTTGGAGACTAGGTTGTATAATAAATTCTTAGACTGAGTTGCATCAACAAAGACTGAGCCAATCTAGGATAAATTCAAATCAGAGTTTAGTCAAACTAGGTTTAAAATGAGTAAATCTAGATATAAAATGTATGTGTAGTTTAGTAAATCCAAGTTTAGTGGCATAAACCAAAATTAAATAGTTTAATCATTAGAAATAAGTAGAAATTGTGTTTTCAGTATCTGGCTATAAGTACAACCTACAACAAACTATTACCTATCTAACAGGTATCTAGTTACACCTGTAAGTATAACTAGATATCACTAAATCCTTCACACTGGTCAGTTAAACACAATGTGAAGAAGTGAAAAAAGAAATCCTTATATTGTTTGCTAGCCGGTTAAAAAGTTTTTAAAAAGTTACATTGTTTGCTAGCTGGCTAAAAAGTTTTAAAAGTTATGTTGTGTGCTAGCTAGTTTAAAAAGTTGATGAAAAGTTACACTGTTTGCCAGCTAGCTAAAAGGTATGGAAAAAGTTTAATTGATTGCTAACCAGCTACAAAAATAGTTAGCAAAAAGTTACATTGTTCACTAGCTAAAAGTAAAATAAAAAAAGGTTATATTGTTTGTTAGCCAGCTAGAAAGTTAACAAAAAGTCACATTGCTTGCTAGCTAGCTAAAATTTTACTTAGCCTACTCGTGATGGCTTGTGGAGAAACTCTAATTTCCTCATTTTTTGACAAAAACTTGTTGAATTATCAGCTGGAGTGAAAAGAAAAGAAGAGACACATCATAAAACTCAGCTGGGTTGAGTCTGTCCCTTAACTTTCTACGAGGAATTTGATTATTTTTCTCTGTTCATCTCTTAAAAGTTTAACCTACTCAAGTGTCATTTTAAAATGAACCCTGGCTCGAAGTTTAAAGTGGACTTTTGGTTCTTCAGAATTAAATTTACTCTAGATTTAGACGAAACTGAGGTTTAAAGAGCGGTTTAAATGTAATCTTTCTTAATTGTTGGCGAGTTTAAAAGTTTGGTGCAGCACCATCTTAAGTTAAACACTGATTTAATCAGATTTAAAAATGAATCCTTGTTAGTCCAACCCAACCTTAGAGACTTCATGTGTTTATTATTTGCTTGTTTGCAGCTAGCACGTGGAGCTTAAAATGACTTGGGAAAGGTCAACGGCAACATTTAGCTGAAAGCTGCACCATTGTGTTGGACAGACAAACAGCCCTTTATTCCCAGTGATTCTGCTTTTCAAAGAAAAGTGCTTCATCTCTGTTTTAATTGTGCTGCACGTGGATCATATGCTATCAGAGAGTGATTATATACAATCTGTGTTTCTGTTTAAATGCACAATTTTCCTAAGCTTCTAACATATTTTATTAAAGAAAAGTTTTTACTTGATGAGACACAAGGATTCAAGCTTTAGTGTCATAAGGGTTAGTCTGGAATATTGATTGATAACACTGTTAAAGACACCTTCATCTTCAATTAGGGCTGCCACTAACCCTTGTTTTAATTGTCAATTAACCTGTTGATCATTTTTTCGATCAATCAATTAGTTGTTTAGTCCATAAAATGTAAGAAAATGGTGAAATATATTGGGTCACTGTTTCCCAAAGGACAAAATGTTGTCTTGTTTTCTTCACAACCCAAAGATATTCACCTTATTGTCATGGAGGATTAAAGAAACCAGAAACATTTGATAAGCTGTAATCAGATAATTTGGACATTCTCTCAAGAAATGACTCATAACGATTATCAAAATAGTTGGCAATTAATTTAATAGTTGACACAGTACAGTTGAACAGTTACATGCATCTATTTGTGGAGATGTGCTGAGACAAAAAGTTGTGGTTAACATGAGCCTGAGGTTGAGAATAAATATTTAATTCCTTGTTTTAACTATCAGGCTTTGGGGGGGTTTCCTCACCTGCATCACTCACCACAAACATATTTCTCTACTGTAGCCAAAATGGCCTGAAGATTTTTGTTATGAGACAGTCTAACCTGAACTGTCTGTGCCCGGAAGGCAAACACAACTGCTTTTCGCTCCAGACATGCTTATAGAAACAGAATTTTCTCTAATTATTAGACGGTTTTGTCGTCTCACCCTGAGCGTGATTCATATCCCACAAAGCCGCTAACCTTAAAGATCTCTCTCTGCGCTACGTCTGCGAGATCAGAATCACTGATCATTTTCCCAGATCTATCTTCAATTTTGGCAGGAAGTTTCTGTAATGAAAATTAGTGCGCAATCTCCAGGCTCTCTGGGGCTGCTCGTCAGGGGCAAGGACAGGAAACAGTGTGGCCCGGGCCAGGAATAGTGCTCTAGTTTTCCCCTGGTCAGGAAGTGAAGGAGCCCCATGTGCAGAGTGTCTGTGTGTGAGTGTTTTTGACATGAGCCCAGCTTTTCTTTTTCTTTTTTTTCTTTTTTTTTTACAAGCCCTCCATGTGTTCACATTAAACCTTTAGTGTGTAAACTCTGTGTTAAATGGCATCTTGTTTGTGTGTTAGCGCTTTTGTAGGACATGGCAGCTGACTCGGATCATTAGTCTAATGAGTGTGGAATAAAGATCAAAGTGGGTCAGACTGGACTGGGTTTGCCTCTGCTGTGAAACAGTTCTTCATGTGTTGTTATCCTAGTTATTATAAAGAGAGTCCTACGGTGTTACAGTCATCTTGTTTCTTCTTATTCCCAGTACCTTCAAGGGATTGTTCAGTTTTTTTTAAAGTGAGGTCATATGAGGTACTTATCCATAGTCAGTGTGTTACCTTTGTTAGCTGACAGAATGCACTGATTTGCAAATCCTTTTTGACCTATATTCAACTGAATACAGTACAAAGACATGATATTTACTGCTCAGACTGATAAGCTGAATTCGATGGCTGCAACACGTTCCAGAAAACTTGGGACGGGCGCATGTTTACCACTGTGATACATCACCTTTTCTTTTAACAACACTCAGTAAGTGTTTGGAAACTGAGGACACAAATTGTTTAAGTTTTGAAAGTGAAATTCTTTTCCATTCTTGCTTGATATGCAGCTTCAGTTCACGCTTCATAGTGTGCCAGACACATTTTCAATGGGAGACAGGTCTGGACTGCAGGCAGGTCTCTGTAGTACCTGAACTCTTTTATGCCAAAGCCACGCTGTTGTAACATGTGCAGGATGTGTCTTGGCGTTGTCTTGCTGAAATAAGCAGGGACGTCATCTGGATGGCAGCATATGTCGCTCTAAAACCTGTATGTACCTTTCAGCATTAATGGGGCCTTAACAGATGCGACAGCTACCCATGATGCCTACCAAAAAAAATGAGTGTCAGTTTAAGTGTACGCCATATTTGGAATATTTTCACCGCTTTACATTACCGTCAGATGGCTTTTACCAATGGGAAACCTCTGTTATATCAGCCAAATATTGCTCTCTTCAAAGCAGCCAGACTCCTTTAGGAAAAACAGTAATTTTACCTCGCAATCGCTGCCTCGATCTGTTAGTTTATGTTACTGCGTGACTTTGACTTTGGCTCTAGTTTGGATTCACCAAAGTCACACAATAACACAAACAAACTAACCAATCAAGGCAGTGGTAGAGCGGGAGCTCATGTGCTCTGCGAGGTAAAATGACTGTTTTTGCCAAAAGAGTCTGTTTGCTTTCGAAAGACTAATATTCAGCTTATATATAAGCTAAATAAAATATGTTTTGCTGCTCACCCTGTCCACAGCAGGACATTTCTTAGCTTCCCTTCTACTTCTTCAAACCGACCACCACCTACCGTAGTTAATACACTGACTATGGATAACCGTGCTTCAAAAAAATCCAACCTATCCCTTTAACTTGAGCTTCTATTTTCAGATCAACACCAATGGTTTTGTTGCCACAGCAGAGCCAACAGGCGAGCTGACGTATCTTGGCAACATGCCCCCAAAGTTCGGCATGATTGCAGCTCTGCAAGGAGACCTGGACACGAGCGACGGTGTGGGCAAAGTTTTCTTCCGTCAAGACTCAAGTCCTGATACTCTGCGACGGGCAGCCGACCACATCAACAGGGCTTTCCCCGACGATGATGAGGTCAGCCCCACCCATGCAGTGGTGGTCACCTGGGTCGATGTCGCCACACATGAACCTCAGAGCAGGGGAGATGGTATTGCCAAGAAGGTGAGCGTCACATGTTTTTCTTCAAGTGATCTGTGGTGGAACTGGTCATTTACATTTTCTCTAATGTTTTATTACACAGAGAAACACCTTCCAGCTGGTTATTGCATCCCTGGAGACCGCCTCGTATGCTATTGTTCTGTATGCAAGGGATGGGGTGCAGTTTTCCTCCACGCCTGTAGGAGACAGCAGTGCGGTCATGCATGCTGGCTTCAGTAAGGGTTTCGTCCGGGGTTTCCTGTTTTCCAGACAGGGACCATACTTCCGCACCACCACTGATGACGAGGCATCCATCAGGGCTTTAGCAGAGTAAGTCAAGCAATTAACCGTATTCACATAGCGGCCATTTTTCTCTGACGTCACACTCAGGGTGGGAAGCACCAATGTTGCACTGCTGTGTTCCAAGTTGTTAGCATACTTGCCAACCTTGAGACCTCAAAAACAGGGAGGAATTGATGTGTTGTTGTTGTTGGATAATATTTCAAGAACAAAGACACTAAAAGTCTCCTCTCTTCTTACAGAGAGACCAACTCTGGCCTGCGGGGTGTATATGTGTACGAGATCGGAACGTCTCCCTATTTTACCAACGTGGCTCCAGGTGAAGTCACCGACCTGCCCCCGGAGGACGCACCACAAGGGGCCCCTGATGCAAGGAGACCTGTGTATACTGATGGACAGCAGGTTGAGTACCCTCCTTATGAGACAGAAGGGGCACAGATCGAAGTCCACCCGGTTCAGTACCGGCCACATCAGCCCGGGAACCCAGAAGTGGTGGTGGTGGACGACACAGATATAAATGTAGATGGTGAGTCCACAGTCTAATTCTATTGTTTGTACTTTGTTATAGCATTTTAAAATCTTTTCTTATCATTGCTGGAAGATTATATCATTTAATTATCTGTCTCTGTCATATTCTTACTGTGCTTTTACATGTTTTCAGTGTTCTCATACAACCTTGGGACCTGTGCGAACAACAGAAATAAGTGCTCTCAGTTTGCTGACTGCAAGGACTATACCAGTGGATACTGCTGCCACTGCAGACCTGGCTTCTACGGCAATGGGATACAGTGCGTGGCAGAGGGTAACGTTGCACTTCTACTCTGTAATAGTCACTTTTCATTTTGAAACAACAATGAGGCAGTGTATTCAAGTGTTCTTTTATTGTTTCAAGGAAGTGGAGAGGAAAGAGTTTGGCTAAAATGCATGACCAGCTTCAGACAGTTTCCTCTTACATTTAATGATAACTGAGCTTTTATGAGAAAAGACTGTGACATACCGTCTTTATACTGTCATAGTCTTTATGCCTTGTAATGCTAATGCTTTTCCTACTTTGTAAAACTTTGGCACTGTAGCTTAGTCTCAAAACCTGCACAAAATGCCAAATGCTGTATCTAGAGCCCTTCTGGGCAACTGTAGAAACATGGTGGACTCTGAGGAAGAGGACGTGCATCCTCTGTAGATATCAACAGCTCATTTTAAGCTAACCATTGACTCGGATAGTGGAGATTGGCTTTCAAAAACTAACTGCATGAACTGTTCTCACTGTTGAGAAATTTGCAAAATCTTCATTATCCAGATGGCTTTTAATGTGTTCATCGTCTTTTATGGCAGATGTGGAGAGTGGCCTTTAGCATTCACTAACACTACTCCTGAAATTATTTGAGTAAATCTGTGGGTTCAGCTCGGGTGTTTGTTTGTTCCTCTCTGTGATGGTTTTGTATTGGGTTTGTTTTGCAGGAAAGCCACAGAGGATGAACGGTAAAGTGTATGGAAACGTGTATGTGGGCAACGGCCCTTCTCCTGTGGAGTTTACCAGCAACGATCTGCATTCCTACGTTGTGGTAAACGACGGCCGTTCCTATGTGGCCATCAGCGACATCCCGTACACCCTCGGGCCCTCGCTGCAGCCCCTGTCGGCCCTTGGCGGTGTGATTGGGTGGGCGTTTGCTCTGGAGCAGCCTGGCTTCAAGAATGGATTCAGCCTTATTGGTGAGGAAAAGACTGATACAACTGCGCTAAAAATGTTCCCCATGCTTTACTTGGTGCAAAAACAATATGTGGAACACGTCTCTTTTATAGATGAAAGTGACAGACAGCCTAAACATTTTCTAAATGTACAACCTCACAATCATATGAACCTCAGAGAGCTGAATTAGAGTTAGACTTTGCACATAGAACCTTTTTGTTTTCTAAATGAAAAAGCACAAAATTGCACATAATTCCTCACATAATGTTGATAAGTGGTCACTGTGTGAATAATCAGATAAAACCTTATAATTCACAAGGGGGCGAAATGTTAATGCTGCTGCAAGCAATTTGCCAAACAGCTGCAGTTTTCCTCACTATGTTTAGCTGAATTCCCCTCACATTACCTCAGCTGCGACAAACGGCAGTAAGCCAAAGTTCATCCGGGGCCACGGTCTGAAAGTTAACCTCCTCTCCTCTCCGTCCTCTGTAGGGGGGGAGTTCACACGTCAAGCTGAGGTGACCTTTCTGCCGGGGAATGAGAAGCTGACCATCAGACAGGAGTTCAAAGGCATCGATGAGCACGACCACCTGGCGGTGAGCACCACGCTGGAGGGCCGGGTCCCCGAGGTGCCTCGCGGCGCCACCGTGCAGATCGACTCCTACTCCGAGATCTATCAGTACAGCAACAACCGTATGCAAATAAGTCTTTTTCCGCCTTTGTGATCACAACTAAACCCTTAAGAAGTCGAGGCTGAGAAATCATCATCTTGTCTTTTAACCCTCCAGTGATCACCTCGTCTTCCACCCGGGACTACGTCGTGAGTTTGCCCGACGGCTCCACTGAGACCAGGACGTATCAGTGGCGGCAGACCATCACCTTCCAGAGCTGCCAGCACGGCGACTCTTTGAGGGACATGAAACCGACTCAGATGCTCAGCGTGGACCAGGTGTTTGTCATGTACGACGCTAATAATGAGCTCATCCGGTTCGCCATGAGCAACAAGATCGGTGACATCAATGGTGAGGTCATGGGGAATATTTTTTGTCTTCCTGTTTGGGCTGTGCTCGCTTCCTTCCTGGAGTGCAACATATAACATCCTGACGAAGGACAGTTTTACTGAAAGTCAGGGCATGTTTAGAAATGCATAAGAGGGAAAAACACACACAAAAATATCTTTAAAACATTTACAAGAAAAAAAAGACAACAGATGAATAAATGCTATGTATAAGATATACAAGTGTGCAAGACTTTCTACATTTTCCTTAATTTTCTTAGTTGAAAATGCTGTCAATTAATCATTAATAATTAATAAGACACAGAATGCAATCAATTTTTGCTCACTCATTTTTTTTCTCATCTTTTTCTAGCTTAAGTTAAAGTTTCCTTGTTCAACAAATGCTTCCGCCAGACAAAAAAAAAAGTCAAATGAGGTGCAGTTACTGCCATTTCTAGACAGCTGATTAATTATCATTTAATACATTTTTAATTGGTTAAATTATTAACTGCAATTAATTGATTAATGGTTAGTCATTAACATCCCTGACAGTTTTGTTAGAAAGAGAAAACACGACACAGTGTTGGTCTACTCTTCAGAGAGTGACACTTCATTAAGCAGAAGACAGAGTTTCTCTATGACTTACCACAGGGGACCAAGTTTTATAAAACGTCTTGTGAGACCCACTCGCTGCATGTCAGTATGTATGACGAGGTCATTGTCTCTGTGACCCACTGTGAGAATGAAAGTAGTTTTTTAAAATTTCCAGTTAAAAAGATTGAGTCAGCTGGCCAGGATGTTGAGCTCTGGCTGCAACTATCAGTTGTTTTCACTGTCAGTTAATCTGTCAGTTATTATCTTGATTAATCGATTACTTGTTTGGTCTATAAAATGTCAAAAAAAAAGCACAAGACGTCATCCTCAAATGTCTTGTTTTGTCCACGACCAAAAGATATTCAGCTGACTGTCATAGAGAAGCAAAGAAACTAGAAAATACTCACATTTAAGAAGCTTGAATTGGAGAATTTTGACTTTTTTTTCTCTTAGAATATCACTTTAACTGATTAATGGAATTATTAGAATAGTTGGCAATTCATTTAACAGTCATTTAATCGTTGCATCCCGTGGTTGGGAGGCATCTGGGACATTTGGGGTTTACTGTAGGGCAGCGAGGGAGGGAGCAAAATGCTTAAAAAAACTAAAAAGAAAATTTAATTATTATTATAATGTGTATTATTATAAAATATGTAGTAATGTACTATACATAGTAATATATAAAATATCAAAATCTCATTTGGTATTCTCATATTTTTAATTATCTGCCAGTAAAAACATCGTTCATTGATGTCATAAGCTGTCAGTGTTGACCTGAATCAGTCTGTGCTGCCAGAAACTTTCTCTGTTCCTGACATTTAACTCACAAAAATGGACTAATGTTTTTGAAAAGAGAAAGTAAGTTTGGGAACCCCTGCGGGTGTATTTTAGATAATCTAGCATTTGAAAATTGCAGTCGATAAAGGACTTTGAGCTTTATCAGTCCATGTCTTACACAGAGGAATAAAGTATAAAGGCGGCCTTCAGTGTCTTCCCATATCTGATCAGATAATTCTTCCCAAAGTTAGGACTATTTTTGAACATTTTTCCTCACGGAATCTCATGAATTAACACTGCAGTACTAACACAGTCTCTAAAATACACTGTTAATTCTCAGGAGGGCAGCCAGAGGAGAACCCGTGTTTCACTGGACGACACGGCTGTGACACAAACGCCGTGTGCCGACCTGGACAGGGAACTCAGTTCACCTGCCAGTGTGCTGCTGGCTTCAACGGTGATGGACGCACATGTTACGGTAAGAATATATATATAATATAAAACGTGTCTGTAGCGATGAACAGGGTGTATCCCCCTCCTGATTCTCAGCTTTAATGTATTATCTGCTTTCAAGTAAATCAGCTTCCGCTTCGTTTTAGAGCATCATTTAATCACCCCTGACTTTGTAAAGCCTTCCTTCCTGGGGAACCGGGTAATCTGGACAATTAGCAGAGGGAGTCCTTCATGGTAAACAAAGTTTCATATAGTCTCAGACCAGGTTAGCATGTCCGGCGTGGTCCCCGTCCTCAGCCTGAGCTCTATTCAGCCATTCAGGAGCAGACAGGAAGAGCTCTGAGGCACATACAGTAGAAAGAGGAAGGAAGCGTTTCAGACAGATGCTATCATGAAACATTTGTAATTAAGAAATCTAATTAAGCTCTTTCCTCTGATCCCCCCGACATCTGATGATGAAGGGCACTGATTTGACTTCAGACCTGATGTAGGAGTTATTAGCATATGATAAGTGGCTCTTCTCATTATCAGACATTGACGAGTGCAGAGAGGATCCTCAGATCTGTGGCTCCCACGCTATCTGCAACAACCAGCCTGGGACCTTCCGCTGTGAATGTGAAGATGGATATCAGTTCAGCAGTGATGGGCAGACCTGCATTGGTGAGTGCTGTCTGCCAAATACAATTACAGTTTTTGGGCTCATGTATTTATTTAGTTCTTTTTTTAATTCTGATCCCTCAATGTAGATAAAACACTGAACAAGAGAATATGTAAAACGTCGGGAAATCAATCACATAATTTGTGAAAGATGTGGGTTTTGTCTTTGGTTGTTTTCGTAAGCCTTTCGATCGTTATGCACAAACCAGAGCTTGTTAATCAAAAGGTTTACAGATGGACATTAAAGACTTTTCCAGAGCCAAGCAATAAGACGCTTCGCTTGCATAAGACAGAGGTTAATTAACTTAGTTTCATGAGTTCTCAGGGCTAATGCTTCTGGATTAATACCAAGAATACAGATCTCTGGGCGCAAGGGGATTTATTGTGGATGATTGTGTTTTTCAAAAAGTCTTCTATGTGTTAAAACTTCCTAATGCAATCAAACAGGGTCCCTTCAATTACATATTTCAGCAATCATGCCTGGTAGATGGGTTGTGCAGGTGCAGATATAAACTGTCGACCAGGGTGAACAAGAAAAAACACATGCACATCTACTGACCATGAGCGCACACATACACCTTTGAACTGACCGGTGCAGTGACATTATAATTTCAGAGATGAACTAGTAGAAAGTGTGGTTAGGTTTTAGACCTAGCCAGTGTATGTAAAAAGGCCTAGAGTCAAATAAGACAACCATCACACCACACCGGGACACTTCAGAGTCTTGGAAAAGTCATAAAAAAGTGAACAAGGTCAGCCTGACCTCAGTTTTCCTTTCTCACTTTTCTGGTCTCTTGCCGTTTGTCACCAGCTGTAACCCACATGTATTTAAGGGATAGTTCAACATTTTGTAGACATGTGCTTATTTATTTTCTTGCTTTGAAGTGGAAGAGACGACCACACTTATGTCTGCAATGAAGATAGAACCAGCTAGTTAACTTAGATTGACTGGAAACAGAGGGAAACAACTAGCCTGTGAGAAAATCTGTTTACCAGACGCAACATGTTATATCTTTAATCTGTGGGTCTTCATCAGGGGTTCACAACCCTAAAGGGGTCCTCAGAAATACTGATGAAGGGGCCACCAAATTATTGTTTAATACACCTTTGCTTGTTTTTTTTTTCTCTCCAAAACTTAATGGTGAGCTGAGGTGGCCCATTGAGACAGACATGTATGACATCTGTGTGGGGGGACTGCTATGATTGGTGGAGCTTGCAGGAAGATACGATGATTGGTCAAATTGCAGAAAAGTTGCAGTGATAGGACGAAGTTGCAGATCCTTTAGAATTTATGGAGATTAAATGCGTTAAATGTTGCTAGTTAGCTTCATATTATTGAAACAGTTGGTCAAGTAACTGTATTATTATCCCAAGTGAACAGACACTCTGTTGAGCCACAACAGATCGTTTTGTGATTTAATTAACAAAAGACTGACAAAACCCTCCATCTCAAAAGCCACCGGTGAAAGTGCAGACCTAGCATTAGCCATGCTACAACTGCGACCCAAAAATATTCAATGCCGTGTATGTTAGTAGGGGGTCCCTGCTCTGTCTCTGTGTCAGCTAAGGGAGCCTGAAAAACGTTGAAGACCTCTGGTTCAAATCCGTACAAAATCCAAAGGCTAGCTGTTTCCCCTTGTTTAAGTTCTTTGTGCTAAGCTAAGCTAACCAGCAGCTGGTTGTAGCCGTACACTGTATTTGTCTAGCTCTCTGCTAGAAAGTGAATAAGCATATTTCCCAAAACACTGAAATGCTCCAATAAAAAAATGTCAAAGTTTAATGTGATGTCTGGTCATTTAGACCTGCTTTAACATGTCAGGATTTTATTCCGCCTTAATAAACAGTGTTTTCCCGGTCGTCTTCTCCTCAGCGGTGAATCGACCTGTGGACGCCTGTGAAGAAGGCACCCACACCTGTGACATTCCTGAGCGTGCTCTGTGCAGCTACACTGGAGGCTCGTCCTACATCTGCTCCTGCCTGCCAGGCTTCATAGGAGATGGTAGAATCTGCCAAGGTACTGCAGACGCTGCACATATAATATGCCTGTACAACAATAATGAGTTGTTATTTGCATCGAATACATATCCAGTAAAATACTGTATGCATAGAATATTATAACTGATTCATTTATGTGTATGGCTTTATCATAACACTAGACAGGACTGGACTGTATCTGTGGTTTTGCATATTTTAGTGCTTAAATTACTAATGTTTATACTAAACATTACTGACTGATTGATTACCTTCCAGTCAACTGTGGGCTTCAGTGCGGTATTAAAAGCAGCTTTAAACACTAGAAACTTGCTTTAGATTGGTAGAGCTGCACAGCAAACATGTTTTCACCTTTGTTTTGTTTGTTAAAGTTACATCATCGTCATGTGATAATGCATCTGCAGGCAGGGACTACTTGTGCCTGGAGGCTGCAACTGGAATAATTAAAGAACAAACATTTGAGGACGTCATCTTGGACTTTCAGAAACACTGATTGACATTTTCAGACATTTTATGGATCAAACAAGTAATCAGTTAATCGAAATAATAATCAACAATGAAAATAATTAATTACAGCTCTACTTATACCTCTGGCACACTGGCTTTATACTTGTTGCAAGAAGAAAGTGCAACCTGAGATTTGAGAGTTTGCAGCCAAAAAGCTTAGCACTCATGAGTAATGTTATCAGAGAATCATTGTAGAGGAAAAGGAAAAACAGACCCTAACAAGGACACTGTGAAATTTATTTTAATAGCCTCTGGCATTGAAAGTGTGAAAATTCATCCTCAAATCTTCTGTGTCAGAGATTTTATACTTACAAGGAGAGCTTTCAAAAGTGTCCCTCCTTCCAAATGCCTTTATCATGTGATGATGATTAAGTTAAACAAACATCTGCAGAAACTGAAAGGCTGCCTGCATGGTGCTGTTCAGTCCAAAGTAATATGACGTGTTTTGAAAATGGCGTGGTATTTCTAGTCAGCTGCATGGAAAATCATACAGGATCGTCCTTTAACACCTTGAAGTAGTCCAGTGTCCAGTTACATAAAACCACTCAGGCTAATGTTTCCCTTAAATCTTCATCTAAGGATGCCTTAAGAAAAGATGAGCTTCATAAAATCACCACAAGGATTTCCTTAGGATGCTGTAAGGGAACTTATGTGTTGCTAGACAGTAGTGCCCATTTTCCTCAGTTTTTCAAATTTTCAGGGATCCAAAACAATTCCTTAACATTGTAATAATTTGTGGAATATCAGATAATGTTTGAATTTGTGGTGATTGAAGAGGAGGACGAGATACTGAGACACGTTTTTCAGGACAGAGAAAACCCACCGGACACTATGATCGATGCTAGCAACTTGTTGGAGACATACTTGCCAACCTCAAGACCTCAAAAATAGGGAAGATTTTAAACCAAAGCAGGGCATCTGACCATTCTCTCCCACAACTTTGTAGCCAGCTAGCCAAACATTAACATAACTCTGTCTCATATATTAACATTAGCTATACTTTTTATCTTGAAACTTAAAAGTTTCTGTCGACTCCTGTTGACTGATTTCAACCTTTCTAGTAGAAACAAAAGTAGTTCTGGTCGATCCTACTGCAGAAAAAAGTAGTCTGTTGATTATCTTGAACAACTGGTTCATGATTTTTGGAAAGAAATACTGGTTTTGACTTTTTCAAATGTATTTTTTTTGTTGCTTTGAGCACCACAAGCCGAGTGCCCTTTAGTCCCATTATATAGGAGAGAAGGCAGACATCTTTATGGCCGATATCTCCAAAACTCTGCAGCTCACTCCAAAAAAAATCTAGATGGATAAATGGCATTACAAACCAGGGCAAAAATATATATTTTTGACACTGGGGTGAACTTTCCCCTCAAGGGATAAATGTAACTTTGAAACTTATGGCGGTTTATGCAACCTGGGTACATACTTCAAATCCATTACATGGACTTTAGGGTATAATTGTTCAACCATCTGCTCAGGACTGGAGGAGGTGAGATTGCGTTACATAATACCTCTGCAGTGGTTGAACAGCGAAACATGAAAAGCAGATGGGCATTTCATGTGTGGAGGTCCTGTCGTTTTTTTTGGCCGGTCCTCAGGAGCGCTCATTCATAGTTTCCATTCTTTTCCACGCCTTCGCTCGATGTTCTGCACTCAGACGACAGTTTTGGGCGCAGGCTGACCCAGATCGCGGTGTAGATCCCTGACCATAAAAGGGCACGACAAATCGGACATGCAGAGAACATTTTAGCTCGTACGGTTGGCGACTCATTTTTCTGTTTCCTCGCTCACTCTCTTATATCCTGCCTGAAGACATAGACGAGTGCCAGACAGGCAGGTGCCATCAGGACGCTGTGTGCTACAACACCGAGGGATCATTTACCTGCCAGTGCAGGCCAGGTTACTATGGCGACGGCTTCCAATGCTCTCCAGGTAAGTCTTCTGGAATGCCGTCACTTTTTGACAAGCAAACCCGACATCCTGCTTCAACAGTGCATCATTGTCAGTCGGCTTGATTTTATTTTCAGACAGGGCTGCCACAAGTTTATTTTGGGTGTCTGTCGTGGGAGCTGAGACAGAGGTGGTAATAGTTTTCTTTGATGTAGCTTCAGACTGCATAATAGAAAAATGGAAAATGGATAATTTTCATTCTCGGCATTGTTTATTCCACCCATTTGGACAAGAGGAGTGTTTGGAAATGAGTTCTCCTCCGGAGTGTATTGGTGCCAGCTGGAACCTGTTTTTCATTTTCTACTGGATAGCAGAAGGAATTTGTCATGTCTTTCGAGAAATGTGGGAGTTTTTGTGTAGCTGACTGTAAAGCAGAAGCAGAGGTGGAAAGTAACTAAATACAAATACTTACTGTTACTGTACTTAAGTAGATATTTTCTGAGATCTTTTAACTTTTGCTCTCTACATTTTAACATGTACAGTATGTGCTATACTTTTCTAGTCCTCATATTTTCAAGTTTCAGAGCATTTGAGGGGAATTTTTGATTATTTTTATTTTGCATCGTGTGCTGCCCTCCAACATCAAAACAGATTTCAACCTGAATCTATCAACAACAACACATTGAAAAGAGGATTCCTTGATGTATTCATCAGTGCATATTATGCACAACAGATGTATCAAGACAAAAACGACATAAAAGACATAACAAGATGAAAATTATATAAAAGACGTAACAAAACATAAAATATCGTAGTAGACGTAACAGGATATAAGATGAAAACAACAAAAAAGACGCAACAAGATGAAAAATGACAGAAATCTTAACAAGTCAAAAAGAATTTTAAACAAACGTAAAAGGTGTGATGACAAAAAGCAGTAATAAGACAAAAAAAAGGGAAAGACAAGGGAAGACATAAGACAAAAATTATGTAAAATGACACGAGATGAAAAGAATATAAAAGACGTAACAAGATGATAATGATGTAACAAAACAAAACGACTTAATAGACGTAACAAGATATGAGTTGAAAACAACAAAAGAGGCGTAACGACAAAAAAAATGAAAAACATGTAGAAGACGTAACCAAACAAAAAAGTCGTAGTAAGACGAAGAAGGCGTGAAAGATGTAACAAGATGAAAAATGCCGTGAACGATCTTCTAAGACAAAAAAGATCAAAAAGACTTGACAAGACAAAAAAAGATGTAATAAGATGAAAAAAGCATAAAAGACGTAACTTTTCACTTTTACTTCAACAAAGAAGTTGAATCAGTAATTCTACTTTTTTAAAATAAGTATCTGTACTCCTGTTTGAGTTATGAATGTGAATATTTTCGCCACCTCTGAGCAGAAGAATAAAGTAGATATAAATGAGCTTTTTAAAAGTTTGCTGCAGGGTATCTGTGTCCATCCTGGGGCTCATTTTTCATCGTTCTCTACAGAGAGGACAAAAACACGGTGTCAGGCCCACAGAGACAGCCTCCTCGCTGTGACGGAGTTTGGTCCACGGGGCCCCCGGCCTCCCGTTGGACAGTACATCCCCTCATGTGACGAGAACGGTGAATATGAACCCATGCAGTGCCACGGCAGCACGGGACACTGCTGGTGCGTGGACCGAAACGGACAGGAGATGCCCGGGACTCGCTCGGGGCCTGGCAGCAGACCGATGTGTGAGTACATCACATGAGTTCTATGATGGACAACAAGAGACCACTGTGTCTCTGGCTGTGTGTTAAAAGACCAGACATGCGTGACCAGTGGAGGCTTTGAAGAAGATGTCTTTAACTTGTTGCTAAATTGATTTGAGGTTGGTTCCCTCCCCACAAGACCCCTGATTTTCCAGTGTTTATCTCTGATAGGTATCGACCATCGCGGTGTGACACCCCCCGTAGGACCCACCCCTCGCCCTGACGTCCACCCCCTGCCTCCGGGAACACACCTGTTGTTTGCCCAGAGCGGCAGGATAGAGCACGTCCCGCTGGAAGGATATGATATGAAAAAGGATGATGCCAAGGCTGTCCTCCATCTGCCTGTAAGTCTCTTTAAATAAACGTGTCTCGCAGAGGAAGTTCCCCGAGCAGTTTGAGCGGATTTGTGTGATCCGTTTATATTTTATTTTGGTGGTAGTTTTTTTTTTTTGCGGTTTGAACTGCTTGCCAGGAGTTTTAAAGGGTAACTTTGGTGCTTTTCAACCTGGACCCTATTTTCAAATGTTTTTGTGTGCAAGTGACTGATGGGAACAATAATATTTGTAGTTGGTCCAGTATTGAAGGAGAGCGCTGCAGCCAGCACAAACTAAACTAAGCAACAATGTAATCCCTATGGACAAGCGTTTAAAGTCAAAATAAGCCCAAAAAGTGCTTGTTCTTGCCACTGAAAGGCTCAAATTGTTGTTGTAAGAGTCTTACAACTTTATAAAAAGGAGAGAGACCTTTTTTTTAAAGAGTAACATACATTTAGTTTAACTAGACATTGCTCTCGAAAGGACTCGCCAGTCTTTTATTTTGAAAATTAACCGGGTTCTCCCTGCCTTTTCTGTGTCTGACTTCCTGCCCGTTCGATCTGCGTTCTATGAAACAGAGCGGAGCAGAGAGCCGCTTCTGGGATGCGTCTGAAACGCACCGCGACGCTTCTGGTGAAATCACAAGCATTGTATAGAACGGCCACGGATTGCTCTGACTGCCGCGGTGCAGCCATGCCTGGTGGAAATTGCGGGTTATTTTAAAATCGTCATTATCGTCTTCATTTAAACTCAACAGAAACAAAATAGAATTCACCAAAAACATCTTGCCTTGTCTTTCCACTGTTCCAGCCAGCACCAGCTCGGGTTTGGTTGAAGTAAACCCTTAATTCACTGTGTTAGATGTGAAGATGTTAGGAAATGAGAGCGAGGTCGGACTTCAGAGAAGTGGATGGAAGCAGCGTGTATTTTCACATCTACCTTGGTGAATTAAGGGTTTATTTCAACTTTGTTGGAACAGTGGAAAAATGAATCAAATGAGTTTTATTTTGTGTTTTAAGTGAGTTTTACAATGATAAAATTACCGTTTTTCAAAAGGAGTCTGGTGAGCAATAAAACAGCTGTTTCAAAATCTCTGTAGGGATCCTTTCCATAATGCCGTAAGACACTTATAATAACAATCTAATGGAGACAACAATATATGAAATTGGTCCAGTATTAAGGGAGAGCGCTGCAGCCAGCAGAAGTGAAACTGAGCTATAACATAATCCCTCCGTGCAACTCTGCACCATCAAAGTGGTTAAAAGTTGCTCTAAAAGGCACAGATTGTTACTAGAAGTATCTGATAACATTATGGAAAGGCTCCCTCTTTTTTTTTCAAGAGTAGGATATGTTTTGTTTAACCAGAAACAGCTGTTTTATTGCTCTTGCCAAACCACACTCCCTTTGAAAAACTGCAATTTCAACATCATCATTTTCATCTTCATTCAAACTCAACAAAAACTCATCAAAAACATCTTGGCTCGTCTTTCCCCTGTTCCGACTATCATCAGCTGTGGTTTGGTTGAAATAAACCCTTAATTCACTGTGTTAGATGTGAAAATGTCAGGAAGTGAGTGTCAGTTTGTACGTCAGAGAAGCAGCGGAGTAGAAGCGGAGCCAGTAGAGACAGAATATTTTCTATGTTTTCTAACTCGGTGAATTAAAGTTTTATTTGAACCAAACCACGGTTGGCGATTGCCGCAACAGTGAAAAGATGAACCAAGACATTTTTGGTGAGTTTTATTTTGTTTCTGTTAAGTTTGATTGAGCTGTACAACCACTGTTTCTGGTTAAGCAAAATCTAAACGCTCTCTGTAGCAGTTCTTTCCTTTAATGTTGTCAGGCATTTATAATCATCTGAGCCAAAATCCCATTTTATATATCGTTTAACATGTCTACAATATTGATTCTGAGAGGTTTTAATAGGCTTTTCTGTTTATGAATGTCACAAATGGGAATAATTTGCTGCAATACTGCGTGTTTTAAAAACAATACAATGCTAACAGTTGTTAGTATCAAAGGTATCAAGGCTTCATTGTTCAACTTGAAATTTGGCTTGCAGGCAAGTCCAGACAGTGTTGAGTGACTTTATCCGTGCCAGATCTGTACAGGGTGTTTTATTTTTGGTGCAGAGGCCGGCTGTCTTATCAAAAGAGGTATTGACTATCATTTTTTTTTAATATACTAAAATTCTGGTATTGTGACAAGTCTAATTCACTAGATTCATGTCTGTTCATGAAAGACAAATGCTTATAAGATCTTAAAATACCACAGCTGAACAATAAGCGCTTTTGAGCAAAGAAGTCTTTCACAGTGCAGATGTGCTCATCTTAAGTTCATCTCAGGCGCGATGTCAAGTCGGGACATTTTGGTGTGTGTGATCACTCGGATTACTCTCGAGAAAACAATCACAGAGAGTTACAGTATGTTTGGATTTCTCACTCGTGTATACAACATCAGCTCGGCCTCTTGCACAAGTCGCTCCCTCGCTGGTAATAACGCTCGCATTCTAGCTCCGCGATTTCCCCATCTGCTTCATGCATTCAAGGCCTGCACTTAGTTTATTGGAGGCACATGGTGACATTCACACTAATTACTAACATCAGTCTGACATCTTTGGAATTGCAATCTGCATTTCTTGTTCCGCCGATTTCCAAACCAGCTGGTCTGAAGTCTTGCTCAGTGTGTGGCTCTGTTTGTTTGGATTTATGTCTAGACCTTAACGTAAAAAAAAGAAGACATCTGCTCCGTGTTTTTATCTCTGACCACGCTTGTTTGAATAAAGTGCACTTCAAAGATTGTTGGTTGCTGACCCGTCCGCAGGAGAAGGTAATCATTGGAGTGGCCTATGACTGTGTGGAGAAAATGGTCTACTGGACAGAAATCACATCTCCCTC
>JAJHUR010006603.1:1499-14324 GCA_027495735.1 Lutjanus campechanus | reverse complement strand
CCCCCAAACCCCCCCCCCAATCCCACCCCTCACAGAACCTCCCCCGTCCATATCGTACCCCTGTCTCCTCCACCTCCACCACCACTGTTCCACTGTTCCCTGTGTTAATATGTCCATGTGTTTTTTTGTATCTCCTTGTAGAGTGGGGAGAATTAGCTGGACGAAGGAGAAAAGTGTGTTCCTCAACGCAGCAGCACTAATTTATAATGGAACATCTTATTCTTGTCTTTTTTTATGGCTTTTCCGAGCAATGATCCTTAATCACTAATACTAATAATAACTTGCTTTTTTCATGCTGTTTCATTTTTCTCTCTTTCTGTTTGTAGCTTTTGATTTCACACCTCACCCTCTTTTGACTAATTTGTTTTCTTATCTGTCAAGTGTAAAATTGCTCTGCCCAGATTGAAAGTGCGTCTCAGCTGTTGACTTTATCTTGGGTTTCTATGGCGCGATCAGAGAGAACACTTGCACACTCTCGTGAAAGTGAACTGATTCGTTTTTTTTTAAACCGCCGTGGTAGAGGAGTCTTCATTCGCTGTGGAATTTGTGGCGTATTCTTAAATTTTGAGAGTCCTGGAGAAGTGAAGTCACTTTACACACATCTGTTCATACAAATACAGCGAAATCTATTTCACTGCTTTTGTTTAATTTTGTAAAAATGTTGGGTAACACTATATTAAGATGCTTCTAATAGACACCAGCTAATAAGTAATAAGGCCTTCATAAGATGCTCATTAACATTCATGTGTGTTAATAAGACTATGTAAGTGTTAATAACAGTATAATAAACAAGTTTATTGTGATTATAAGGCATTTATAAGCACTGATTTGAAAGTTGTTTACAGCTTAAGAATGCTAATAAATGCCTTGAGTTTCTTATAATTGTTTATAACAGCATTACAAACACATTTACCTCTTATGTTATTGTTAAACCTTTACTAAGCTTTTGTTGTTGCTTTAAGATTTGAACATACTTTATTAAGCATTTATATGAATTTTAGCAGTTGCTATACTAGTTCTTTACCCCTTTAGAAGCATTTATATTGAAATTTTGATTTAAAAAAACAAAACAAAACAAAACAAATATACTGTGATGCATAATATTACCAGACATGCTTCAAATCACTGTGATATAAATTTTAGCCCATCCCGTCCAGCCTTCCTTTGAGCTGCATGTTTGCATGAAAGATGCTTTCTAAATAAAGTTGAGATGAGCTGAGTTTAATATTCACCTGGTAAAGTGCAAGCTTCATATCCATAGTCATTGTTGCAGTGTCCTGAGTTTGACTCCAGCTTGGGACGTCCCCTCTCCTTTCTCTCTGCAACGGTCACTGTCCAAAAAAGACAAAAAGCCTCAAAATAGTAATAATTCAAAAGAAAAGTGATGATTAACTGTTGAAAAGTGCATAATAAAGGATTAATTAACCTTAATAAGCATTGTTTACTCTTTAGCTTAGGTACCCCCAAAATGCATAGATAACTGCTATTAAGTGCATAATGGATTAATTAACCTTAATCCTTAACCTTAATCCTTAAACAGTCTATGAACCTCTTAGAAGTGCTTATAAATGTCTTATAATCTCACAATAAAGGTGTTTATTATCCTATTATTAACTTTTATTAGTATTATATTTTCTTATTACACAAATTTATGTTAATAAGCATCTTATGACAGCCTTATTACCTATTAACTAAGGCTTATTACAAGTACCTTACTGTAAAGGTTACCGACATGGAGTAAAATTTCGTGAAAAAAAAATAGACTTAAGTCTGACTGATTGAAGTCGTATAAGGGTTTTGTTGAAATAGCCGTCCGTTGTTTCCCATAGGATAATATATTGCCGCATCGTCGACGGTCGTTCGAGTGTTTCTGAGGACCTGTTTGAAGTCATGGTCCTGAGCCTGAATCTCACCATAGAAACCCATCTTGGATTTCTGTCCTCACCTGTTTTCTCTCTGCACACTCTTTCATCTGTCCTCAGTTTAACTTGTTTTCTTTTTAGTTGGCTTGACACGGGTTCTTCATTGAAACTTCACGATTCCTGTTGATTATCCAACAGGTCGAGGAAGCTATGCTTCTTAATGAAATAACATGTAATTTATTCTATACTTCTGACCAGAGTGCAGCGGGGGTGAAGGAAACTAAGGTAAGACACAGCAGAGAAAAATACTTATTCCGACTGTATAGTTTCATCACCAACATCAGTGCGGAGGATACTGAATATATTTACATGCATAATTTATTTAAGTGCGATACATGTACGAGCGCTACTTGTCTGTGGTACAGAAGCTCTGAGAGGTAAATGAGAAAAAATATGCTGGCGATCCATTTATAAGTTTTTTTTCTTTTGCGAATCAGATGAGAAAAAGTTTTTTTTCCCACAAAATTTTTTTTGGGGTCAGCATCATATTACAAAACCCCACATGAGTTTAAATTTCTCCACGCACTCACAACTCTTCCTCATACCCACACAACAGAATAGGTTCATTGCCAATGACTCCCAAAATGAGATATGTTAACAGTAGAGCGTACCAGCAGCAACAGATTTCCCAGACCTTAAACTGCGTTACGTAAGTTATGTCACGTGAAATTACACGCGTGGTTTACATTGTAAAACAGTCGCAGTTTGGTTCGGTTGAGCCATAAAAACTACTCAGGTTGGTTTAAGCAACAGAACTACTTAGGTAGGTTTAGGTTGGGATTAAAATAAGTACAATACATCTGTCACATGATGGAAGTGACATGACGGAAGTCACGTACATAAGAAAACTTAAGTAACTTAAAACTTTAAATAACTCTACACTGACTTTTCATTTCACAAAGGAAATAATCTCCTGGGTGGAAGTCCTGTGTTTGCAAGCTTTCTTGCTCTTTATGCTTCTCTGGTCGTAACTGCTAGGCCCAATAAAGTTTGCAGTCAAAGAATAAACAGAAATATGAGTCAACATCCGACCTACACAATATTTTTTCTGGTGAGGACAGGCTGTATATTCATAATTTATACATTATTAGATTAGAACTTAATCTATGAAGATTGACCAATTAAAATATTAGGGTTAGGGTTAGGGGTTAGGGTTAGGTTTTTTTTTTTTATATCATGATAATTTCAATGAATGAATCTGGAAACTGAGAACGCTGACATAATGTGTTAACCTATGCAAATTGTGTGCATGGAGAAATTAAAACAGTGCTTTCAGTCCTATTTAGAACATGGCCTATTGGTGCACTTCAACCTCTTGTGGTCAAAATGAGTATTACAACAGCAAGCAATTGATCCACTTGGGATGTCACCTGTCAAAACTTTTTTTGCAGCGCACTAAACTTTTATTCTGCCTGTTTCACAAATTAAAAAAATATATATATATCAGAATTTACAAAGATTAACCTTTTTTCCCACCTGTTTCTAAGTCCTAAACACAGCAGAGAAAACACGTAAGATCATTTGGTTCACCAGAATATTTTTTTCTCCCTTGCCTCTCAGGGCTTCTGTACTACAGTGATTAGTCACCATTGTTACGTTTTTACATCACGTCACTTTGTCAAAATCTTGCTAAACCATAAGTAAACCACTTCACATAGTGTTTATGTATCCCACCTTCAAGTTACTCCATTTTTGTATTTGACCATTTATGCTTTACACTTCTCATGTTACCTTTGAGCTTGTTACATACGTAATGTCGTTGTACGTAAAGTCTAATACTATTCTTAATAGAAGCGTTTAGTATTTTTGTATTCAAACTTGGAGAAATTGTTCAGACACTGACCTTCTCTCTGTTTGTTGTTTCAGCCTGAGGAAATTGGTCAAGCGTCCATGGTCAATACACCTGAAGGAAACAAAGTGGATATAGAAGCCTTCAGTCAGTTTACAAAAATAATCACCCCTGCCATAACCCGAGTGGTGGACTTTGCCAAAAAACTGCCTATGTTTTGTGAGGTGAGTGCAGCTGCTTATATGACAAACTTAACTGAACTTCATTATGCTGCAGGCACGTTACAGTGGATTTACAATGAAGCAACCTACTAGGCCAAAATACAGTAACGATACGCCAAAACTATCTTTGAAGTCATTTAGAAACAGAACCACCGTTACATGTTTCCATTAGCAGAGAATACTGATAACTGTGATAAGTTATATACAGCCTGATATACATAGCCTGATTTTATAGACTACATCCATGGTTCAAAAATGTTTGTAAATATTATTTATATTAAAAAATATATATGGTATTTTATCTTATCATATCATTATAAGCCTCAAAATACGGTAGCAAACCGATAGCTGCTTCTTCAGAGTAGGAATGTAAATTTATAGACTTTAATGTTCTAAGGTTTTATCATTCCCTGTTATCTATTATCGTTTAAGTCTGAATTTTTCAGCAGTTCTAAAATATAAGGCTGTGTGTGCTGTGGCTAGTTTAGCTATATACCACAGCTAACAAAACTTTCCTCCTCTTTCTAATCAGCTGCCTTGTGAAGACCAGATCATCCTGTTGAAAGGTTGTTGCATGGAGATCATGTCACTGCGAGCTGCCGTTCGCTATGATCCAGAGAGTGAGACCCTCACGCTAAACGGCGAGATGGCAGTCACGCGAGGTCAGCTTAAGAACGGAGGCTTGGGAGTAGTCTCGGATGCCATCTTTGACCTTGGCGTGTCGCTGTCGTCCTTTAACTTGGATGACTCTGAGGTGGCTCTTCTCCAGGCTGTCATCCTGCTTTCATCCGGTGAGCACCTGCTGTCTGGATTTTCAGTCTTATTTTAACACATTAACCTATCTGTTACATTACCACTGGCCATTTTCTAAAGCATAGCATTTATTTCCAGACTCTTTATTTCCTTTAGGGAAGCCAAATATAATATACCTATAAATATATATATATATGTAGAGAATGTAGAATGTATATTTTAGGCAAACAGTGAAACAATGTTCATTTTTAGAGAGTAAAGCAATGGTTATTTCTCAAGTAATGCTTTGCTCTCTCATGAACAGATTGTATGAACGCTGTATTTTTTGAACATGTATTTTTCTGACATGAAATCCATAAAAACCTGCAGTTCAATCAATTAATCACCACGATCATTCTGAGAAGCTTTGTTGTCCAGCGGTAGCTTGGTTTTGGCTCCAGTGCTGCATCTCATTGAAGATCAATACTGTTCTGCTGTGTGCTGTACATGAAGACATGACATGGGGATAACCTGCCCATCTGTCTGCGCCTCAGCCACTGTGCTTTAATCAATACCATTTTCAAGACTGGAGGGTCAAAACCAATATTTTTGGATTGAAAGTTGATGCTATATTTGTTTCCTTTTGACAAGTTTTGTGGAAAAGAAAAAAAAAATACTTGCATTTGATTGTATATATTCATAAACTCCAACATAATATTTTTCTAGCTAGCTAGTAAGCTAGGTACATATGTACAAAGATAATGCTAGCTCACCTAGTGAATTAATGATTGAAAACATAGTTGCAGCAGCTACTTGAAGTACAAATCATGTTACACATTTTTTGAATTGCAATTTTAATTTTGCAAAAGAGGAACTGAAAAAATTATACAGGTCCATAAATTGTAGACACAAAAAAAAGCACATTGTGAATTTACTTTGCTGCTCTGAGAGAGTCCAATGATTTTTACCATGCATACCAATGCATACCATTTATATGATACTTGAAATAGACGTTAGAATATTCTGAAAGAATCTGGCTTTGTCAAGGTAATTCTGGTTTTATTACAACCTGGACCAATTTTTTTTTTTATAGCTGTAGCCATAATTTCCATCATGTATAACATTGTTACTCACGACAGTGATCGCTGATCACGAATCACAGTGACATCGGTACAGCAGAGGTCGGATGATCAGACAGGTCGTAAGCAGTCTAGACAGATTATCTGAACCTCTTTAATTGGAGGTCAAACTGAAAGTGGGTGCACCAGAAATGTTGTCGATAATCCCTCATTGCACAGGAAAACTTGACACAGGAAGTCTGTGAACTCTCACTAGACAGGTTGCAAACAAACCCCCAGGTTGGTCCAGTTCATTTGGAAGAGGAAACAAAGGGAAATGGTAGAATAATGACCCAAACTGCCTGTTTTAAACATTCATTGTAGTTTATAGATTTACCTCCTGGTTCTGCTTACTTTGACTTTAGCTATATATGTATGTATGTTATGTAGCGTAGCATAGTGTTACATTATGTTATGTTACTATTCATACTTACAATACAATGTCCCAGGTAAAACCAAAAGTTAATGTTGACTTTTTACAATATGCTACATAACCCTTTGTTACCTCATTTTCCGTTACCTTATTTTCCCTTACCTTACGTTACCTTATTTTTTGTTATCCTGCGTTACTTTGTTCCCTTATTTTTCATTACCTTATGTAACCTTATTTTCCATTACCTTATTTTCCGTTACCTTATTTTACATAACCTTGTGTTACCTTATTTTCCGTTACCTTACGTTACCTTATTTTACATTACCTTGCATTACCTTATTTTTTGTTATCTTGCATTACTTTGTTCCCTTATTTTTCATTACTTTGTAATCTTTTTTCTCCATTACCTTGTGTTACCTTATTTTTTACGTTATGTTACATTGCGATATGTGAATTTAATGTAACGATCTTTTCCTGAATCTAACTGAGGCAAACAATGAAACAATGTACATTTTCAGAGCATGTACAGCAATAGTTATTTCTCAGGTAATCTGTTTTCACGTTACATTACGTTTCATACATCAACTTACAAACGCAGGAAAAGCTGAAAAACAAGGCACACAGTTTGTGTGCCTTGTGAAACCAAAAGTCAATGGAGACTTCTTTTTGTGTTGCATTATGTTGCGTTGCATTTCATTTCATTTCGGTGGGATGTTACAGGAATATCAACCGAAAAACCATGATCTTTTCCAAAGTAGTTTTGTTGCATTTATTTTCAAAGTCTACCTGGACATTGCATATTTATTGTTGCTACGTGATACTAGAGGGGTATCTACTGTGTTAGTTTTAGGTGTAAAACCACTGACCAAGCTGCTATATTTGACAAATTGGGTGTGATAACACGTTGATAGTGTGGACATTTCTTTTTTAAATTCTTACAGTACACTAACTAATGACATTGTCAATGTCTTTCGTCATCAGATCGGTCAGGCCTGAGTAGCGTGGAGCGAATCGAGCGCTGCCAAGAGGAGTTCCTGCTGGCCTTTGAACATTACATCAACTACCGCAAACACAAAGTGGCGCATTTCTGGCCCAAGCTGCTAATGAAGGTGACGGACCTGCGGATGATCGGCGCCTGCCACGCCAGCCGATTCCTTCACATGAAAGTGGAGTGTCCCACCGAGCTATTCCCTCCTCTCTTCCTGGAGGTCTTCGAGGACTGACCAATGGATTTTAATGTATGTGTGTGTGTGCGTGCATGTATGTATGTGTGTATGTGTGTGTGCGCATACGTCAGCGCCTGGGAACCCTGGTGGTCTCAGGGGTGGAACCAGCAGAAGGCCCGTCACAACGAACTTTCTATTAGCACTACTGAGTGTCACTTCATTCCATAGTTTAGGAGTAGCTCTCTGGTCTAGTTTTGGATGGAACCATTCCTTACAGTGCGGGTACATGTGAATAGCATTTTGTTCTCTTTTTTTTTTTTTTTTTTTTTTGTTTTGTTTTGTTTTGTTTTGTTGTTGTTATTGTTGTGGATATAACCTCTCACCTCGGATTTTACTATAGATTTATTTTGTGTTGATGATTGTACAGTTGGCATAATGGTGATTTTATCAACACTTGTTCATTCATTAGAAAACCATGCAAATGTTGTATTTTCCTTCCTTTATGTTGAAAAATTCAAGATGGCTGCTCACCTGATACACAAAACAAGACGTTGTTAGTGATCTGTTAGCATTTCCCCCACCTGCTCGACTTTATTGGACCCGTTTGTTGGTTAATATGTAGATTAACTGTCATATAGTCAGTCATCCCTCTGGTGAGTGTCAGTGCCTCACCATCATACTGTGACCTGACCCATTAACAGCAGCGCTCATAATGGACAACAGCTCCTTTATAAGTCTCTGGGTAGCCACACGTCACAACGTTAAGTCCTAATGCTGCGTTCCAGAGATGTCGGAAAAATCTGAATTTTGCCGAACAGAACAGCAACTGGGCAAGATTTTGCATTTCTGTGAAGCCTTTCTCTGACAGCCCATCTGTTAACACTACACAACAATACTGTTGAACTTATATGTAATCCTCAAAACACCCAAGTTCATTTTTCAGTAAAATACAAGCACAATTCTGCCCAATACTTACCTTTGTGGTAAGTAGCTAAACATGGAATTTAAAAATGTGAAAGTGCTCTGACAGTTGCAAATGTGCTGTGCTACCTAGCAAACATTGATAAATATGTTTGCATGTTTGCAGCTATGGATGACCTTAGCTGTTGCACTATGACAGCATATTAGAGCCATTACAGAAGTTTTTTTTGGAAAAGAAAGAAAGTTTTGGAAAGAAAAAAAGTTAGATGTCACTTTGGACCAAAGTATCCAGTTGCAGGTGTTTATCTGACACCTAAGCCTTAGATATGCAAGAAAAAGCTAGACATTTCTGGGGAAAAAACAAAAAACAAAAGCACATTGCTTTGCCTTGTTCTTGTATTCAGAGAACATGAAACCAAACTCCATTTAAAAAATCACAACTTAATATCCATTGGATATCTTCCAAATTCTTGTACATAAAGAATGTCAAACCTAACTCCATTCAAAAATCTGGTAATTTAATCACAACTTAATTTCCATAGGATATCATCAAGTTCTGTAATGATCAGGTCCACATAACAGTGAAACTTCACTTTGACACCCCCGGTCTACGCCACACACTTTCATGTAAGAATGTTAATTGTTGCTGCCCTCTGGTGGTCGGGAGTGTTAATAACTCCTAACAGTGATAATGGGTACAATGATAATGATAAAAAATTGACAGTTGTCACTAAAATAATACAGCTATGTGTGGATTAATTAAAAAAAAATACTTCTCCTGGTAAAGTAAGTAATTAAAGTAATAACTTTTATATGCAGTAATTAGTAAAGAAATTTGAATACTTGTAAGAGAAGTAACTGTAACTTATTTCTAAATTCCAGCAACTTTCCCACCACTGCTTATGTGATAGAAAGTTGAATATCTTTTGAGGATTGGTCAGACAAAATAAGTGAAATAAGCAGCAAGCGATTAATTAGGAAATTATTAATAGATTAATCAACATTGAAAATAATTGTTAGTTGCATCTGTAAATAAATGCCAGCACTTGGAATGGCAGCAGTATTACAGGGCATGAATTTAACTCTCCCCATGGCTCTAATTTGCTGTTGTAGCTGTGTTTTTAAAAGAACAAAACTATCCGGGTGATGGAAATCTTACTTGTGTTTTCTGTCTTTCATTATACAAACCAGACCATGGAAACACCAAATGGTTGTAATTCCAACCAACCCACTTGTGATTCAGGCTTCCAACATCGAAAGGAACGCAAGCAGAAGCATTAAAAAAAGAGCTTGTTTGTTCATCATCTCCAGAGACTGGTCAGGTCTAAACTAAAGCACATAATGACACTGATGTCAGGAAAAGACAATCATACAGTATAGTACTTGTTTCTGTGTAACGATGCCACATGCTGTGCCAAAACCAAGTGAATGATGCCCTCCTTATTGAATCCCTGCTGGGCTTTCATAGCGATATATAAAGACTTGACTGGTTATGCTAGTTAGTGCATGCCGCTCACGCCGAGTCCCCCCTCCGGCTCGCGTGTTAGTCCACGTTAGCAGCTTCTATAATGAGTTTTAAATGTTTCATCTCGGTCACGTTGCCGTGGAGTCCCACATACGATGATTTCAAGCGTTTTCTTTTCTTTTTTTTCTTCACAACTCTCTGAAAACGGGAGACTGTGTGTTGAAACAGTGACGTCATGGTGCTATGGTGGGTTGGGGAAATGACTGATTGAACTGTATTGTTATTTACATGCAGAAATGAACATTATGTTTGTGTAACAGCCCACCACCCTCTTATGATGGCATGCATATACACTAACACACAAACATGCACATATACAGCACATACAGTACACATACTGTACACATGCACATGTATGCATATATGCATGTGCCTGGATAAGATATGGGTCAGACCCCACCACTGTGACCAACCGGTGGGATTTGTGAACATTGGCGGGCCCAAAAAAAAAAACCAACAACAACAGTGTGACTCATCATCAGCGAGGTACACTGAGAAAGCTGGTGAGATTGTGAAAACGTAGCGCTCTTTCCTTTCTTTGATTTTAGCCGGTATGTTCTTCTTTTTTTGTGTTGTTCTTCTAAAAAGCCTCGCTATGGTATTGTCGTTTGCAATGTGACAAAACATTTGCTTTGTATATCTCGCTTTTTCAAGCTTCACACTACTCCTCAAAGCAGCTTGTGGGTTTTTTTTCTCTCTCTTTTCTGTGAAGTGATGCCTTTTATCAAAGCAATAGACTTGCTGCAGTGTTTGAATGACCCGGACCTCACACACACACCTCACAAACTGTACAGTCTCAAAAATAAATGCACAGACAATCAGAGGGAGAGAGTGAACGGGGGGAATAAGGCACCCGGGCTCGGGCGGTCATCCCGGTCAACGTGCCGGGCCGCGCTTGAGCCAGAGCCATTTTGGAAAAGTAACATTGGCCACGTTTACATGCACCCCTGTTGTCCATAGTCCTGTTAAAGTCATTGCTATGACCAGTTGTTGCCTGGTGCCATTAATAAACTAGTTAACAAAGTAGTCCTGGTAGAAAACATTGAGTAAAAATCAAAATAATGTTGGTAGAATGATCATAAATTGACCTAAACTCATTTGAATGTCAGTTGCTACGGGCACAAGATGAACAAAAAATGAAAAAATGTGAAATGAATTTGCTCAGTTATCACAACCACGGGCTGGTTGCACAAGTACGCATAGGTTAGACTGACCTAGAGTTAGGCCACTCTTAATTCTGCTCTTTCAACCAAACAGTCCCAGGAACTCAACTCAGGAACTAAATGACCTCAAAGTCCCTTTGGTGCGTTTCCATTGCATCTGAAGAACCGTGAAGATTAGACCAGCAAACTTTACATGAGTAAATTAGACCTAAAAGGCATTAAAGAAGTGCAATGAGATGGATGAACAGCGCCATCATCTGGTTGTCTTTTGTAATTTACTGCTTCATGACTGTTTGATGTTCTACCTTAGTACTGGACCACATTGAACGCTTGATCTCTATTACCTCTTTTTTCGATTTTTATACACTTTTACACTAGTCTCAGGAATTCGGCTGCAACTTTGTTAAATGTCAACATCAATAAAATAAATTCCTGTGCTAAGCCCTGATATCCTAGCAGCAGTGCTTGCTTGCTTGCAGTCTGAATGAAAGCTGTCTAGAGGGGAACCAAAGATTTGTGAAACTTGGAAGGCTGTGGTAGAATCTGGTAAGGTATAGGGACAGAAGACACCAGGTTAGGGTTAGGAAAAGATCATGGTTTGGGTTAAAATGATCCCAATTGTGAGATCTTTCGGGTTGCTGGGGTTCCCTTCTAGACACGACCCTGTACACATGCCGTAGCAGTTTGGAGGCTTGTGTTTGACCAGTCAGTAACATCAGTAATTTAACTTCAGCTTGAGAGCTACGGGACAATTACAGTAATACATACTACCTCAGGAGCAGGGGCTTCATGGAAGGTGTAATCTGTCTCAGAAACCAGAACTGGAACTTCATTCCTTAGATTGAAATGCAAGTGAAGTTCCTGGAGTCCCAGAGTTTCTGTAAATATTTCTGGGTTCCTGCACAAGTAAAGGGCCACATTGAGAGTCAAGACACTTGTACAAAATAAAAACTGAGTCATTTCAAAGATGAATCTTTTTATTTATTTATTTTTTTTTGCCCACAAAGGGTTGGAACTCCACAAAACCTTGACTCTGTCAGCTAGATGTTTGGTTTTCTTCACCTGCTAGTTACCTCCACTAAAGGGTATGTCTTTGGTGCCATCTATCAGCAGGATTCCAAAAAAACTACTGGCTCAATTTTCATGAAACTTGTAGGCCTTCTCCACTGCTAACATGGATCTGGGCCTGTTCTGGTTGCACACCAAAGTTTGAACCATTTCTTTAAATAATAGATGGGTTGGAATCGGGAAAAGCAGGAACCAAAAGATATCAGTTTTTCCTTGGGAACCAAAGTGGGCATGTCATATTCTACAGGTCACTGCGATGTGTTGATGACATCTTTAATAACAATGGTTTGGCTTAAAACTGGTGGCTGGTTTCCTAGATAGCACCAGGTTTCCAAGAATCTTGAACCGAACCAGAGCTAATTTGGTGGAAAAGGGCCTTGAGCTGAATTCATTAAATTCTGGAACAAACACGAATCAGGGGGCCGACACAAATAATTTTCCACTTTTGTGAACATTGTGAGAGGAGAGGGCATCAGGCCTTGTCGAAGGTCTGCACTTGAGTGCCCTTCTAGTTGCTCAGTTTGTCTAATTGATGTTGGGTTCTTGACAGGAGCTTTTTGGCTGAAAAACAGGGCTGATGAGATTTGTGAGACCAAACTATACATCAAACTAAAACTAAAACATAGGGCTAAAAAACACTAATCTCTGTAGAGCTGCAGAGTTGGGTAATAACTGTCTATGGTGACCACTTTAACATTTGTTGCTATTAAAAATATTGATCTGTCGTTTTAAGCCTTATGATATCACTAACTCTGCATTAGCCTCCACTGTTTATCCCTCCAACTGGTGTAATAGCACAATTTCTTCAACACCTTTCCTGTGCTTTC
>JAJHUR010006600.1:0-11014 GCA_027495735.1 Lutjanus campechanus | reverse complement strand
ACACACACACACACACACACATGAAGTCAGCAGGAGTGCCTGTTATTAACAGGCATTCCATTTATTTGAGTGAAAAACAGACAAAACCAGGTTTTATTATCCACTTACATCCCCCTGTCACAAGGTTTTTCACTGCTGCTATTTTCAGGAGCATCATACCCTTCAAAATAAAGTCATTTTGAAAATAATTGGTAAAGTAGCATGTGAAAGCAGTGATTTCCCTGGATGGGCATTTGCACGTCCAGATGTTTCTTTCCTGTGCCCTCTGGACTTTTCTCCTCAAATTAGGAGCACATGTCCTCTGGATGAATTTCACCACAGGGTAGTGTATTGTTGTCCTTTACATATTTTAAAAAGCTGCCCATGTGGTTATAGTTCTATAAAACTCTACAGTGCCATTGTTCTGAGTTGGAAAGTTTAGTCTGGCCAAGTTCTTTTGCTTTTCTCCCACAGCGGCAGAAAAACCATCACATGTGCAGAAGCAGCGGAGCAGATGTGAGGACTTTGTTGAAGCTGAGTGTTTGTTATTCTACTGTGTGGCAGGTCATTATCCTCTTGTCGTTATGCAAGTTAAACATGCGGCCGTCAACAGAGGAGCCGCTTCAGCCGGGCTGCCACATATAAGACACTACAGATGGAGGTAAAGAGCTGTCAGCCTGTTAGTTCATGTGGGACTAGATTGTGTCCAGCTGTGGGCAGCTGGACATGCCAACAGAATCATAATCACTTCAGCCTGAGAATTTTTTATTTTTTTTTGACAGGGGTCAGTTTTTACTTTCGTCAGAGACCTTTATTGAACCATGTGAGGAATAAAACCACCATCAGTCATGGTACATACTGGAAAAGCACAGCATCGTGTTTATCATGCAAAAGACTTAGTTTACTTTCTCTTACCAGGAAACAGGCGAGTAGATCCCGGTGAAGATAATCAGCACTTCGCTCGGTGTGGACTGGGCGGGAGGAGACCAGCTGACTTCACATATTACAGTCGCTGAAAGAGAACAGAAAAATGTCATGGAATATAGTCTATATGTTAATAAATGCCAGAGTTGGGTTAACTAAGCTGGTGTTCCTTCAAACCTTTTGTCATTTCTTTTTTCTAAATTTGAATTTTAAATACTGTCTCGATCGTGTCATCTGTGTATTCATACCAATTTGTCTGAATTATTTATTGCACTGTTTTGTTGTTTTGTTCCACTTTGATTTGCGTCAGCCGTACTGTTTCTATTAAAGCACCTGACAAACATTACAAAAAATGACAGTGGTTAAATAACAACCAGACATCTCTTCAAGGGTTGCAAAAAATTGTCTTTTCCTTTAAAGGGACAGTTCACCCCAAAATTGAGAATATTTCCCCACCTCCCTGTGGTGCTTTTTATCCATCTAGATAGTTTTGGTGTGGGCTGCAGAGTTTTGGAGATATCAGCTGTAGAGATGGATGTAATGGATCTAGAAGACACTCGGCTTATGGTGCTAAAAGTTAGTTGAAAAATGCACTTTGTGTCACCGTACAGAAGGAAGCGAGCACCTGCTTATGAATGAGAGGATGGAGGCCTCCTCCTACACAGTGATGTGTTTGGCAGGTGTAGTTCAGTAGAAAGAAACTAGTTCCTACATGAAACTACTCACAACAAGGTGTGAGAATTATCTTGAGTAACCAGGTCGTGATTTCTGGAAAGAGACGCTGCTGCTGAAATCAGTTTTTGGTGCTTTCTTTTTCCATTATGCTGGAGAGAAGGGGAGACATCTCTATAGATGACATCTCTGAAACTCTGAAACTCAAACCAAAACTGTCTAAATGGATAAAAACGTTCTTGTATTTACGATTATGGGGTGAACTGCCCCTTTAAAGCTGCCACTCTGGACATTTCTAGCGGCGGGTTACCTTGAACAATGATGAAGCTTTTTGTTCACTAGTCACTTAGTTCATTTGTAAAACCTGAAAAATAAGCCACCCGAAAATGTCCAATATCTCCAAAACTCTGCAACTCACACCAAGAAAATTTAGATGGATAAACAGCACTACAGCTAAGAGGAAAACTGTGTCTTTTTGCAGAAGCTTGTGGTTTTTATTTATAATTTAGTTTACTGGGTCAATAGCAAAACATAAAATATTAAGCCAGCTAAAAATACTGAGCTTGAAAATATATATGCATGAAGAATTCAGCTTATCTTGTGTACTCATTTCAACCAACAGTTTCTTTTACTGAAAAATACCCCCTTAGATACCGACATAAAAGCCATTGTAGTCATGTAAGCACTTCAAGACGATATGAAAGAGATGACTTCAAATTTACTGAGGCAGGACAGTCAACTTTATCAGAGATGATGGTAAAAGTAAATTTAAAATGACAGGAAAATAGTCAAAAATACCAAGAAAGGCAATCCAATAATGATTTATCAGTAATCAGTATGGATGGATCTCAAGGTATAGCATGATAAAAAAAAAAGGTCAAGATATGTTTATTGTAATATTAAAAAACTAGAGAGAGAGAATCATGAGATGATTCCACTCTCAAGTCTGTATTTAAAACATTAACACATAGAACATGCTGGGAAAACGGTGCACAGCAGGTCCTGTCTCAGAGTTAATACATTTTGTATCAGATCACAAGTAACGTTTCCCAAAATGTTGAACCAACCATTTTATTTTTACAGGTAGTTTTATATGAACTCAACTGAACACATCACAACTGGAGCTGACAGGCTGAAATAGCCAAAATATTTCCAATATGTCCAGTTTAGCACATTTAAAATGTTGAGCCTGCACTCAATATTCTTGAGAAATGAAACGTTAAGTTTTGATGATTTCATTAATTTTGCCAACCTTAAACTCATCCATAAACACCTGCATAATCAGACTCCTCAGGTGCTCAGTGACCTTGTGGTTCCACTCAAGAGCTTCATGCTCAGTAACACGTGGAACATCCAGTGGGAACTGTAAGGTGCTCCTACATAAATCCTCATTTTGACAAACAGCTTTTTCTGTCCAGAATTAACATGTGGAACTCCTTACTTTACAGAGCTCAAACTGGATCCTGATTTAGGTCACTTTAAACTCAAACTGAAACGGTTTTGAAGAATAATCAGCCATGTAGTCACGAATAATCTGGTGCTTATTTTGTGGTGCTTCACTGTGTTATAATTTGTGTCTTGCATTGTTCTGTCTGTATTTTCTTGCTAGTGTTTTGTTCAGTCTCTTGTGTTTTTCTTGAATCTTTTGTATCTTAAAGGCCCAGTTAGGGGCGGACATAGCAAATTAGCTTAGGTTATAAATGTTGTGGTGTGTGGCACTGATTTATGCTACATAACTGTCCCTATGAAAATAAACATTACACATAGTTTTGTATCAAAATGAATTGAGAGGATGTGATGCCAATTAGTGCACAATAACATGACTGTTCAGCCTGCAAGATGAAATCAAATGAATCCACTTTGAAATAAATTTTAACTGCAAGTCAGCATGAATATTGTCATCCTGAGCCATAACTCCGGCCATAAAACCACAAAACTTATCTGATGTGTTAATGATGGAGACAAGTGCACTCATGAGTCTTTTGGCTCAGTGATGGTCCTCCACACACACGGTGGCAGGAAATGACACACAAACACATGGGATTATAAAGCACAAAAAACAACAACTTTATTTACAAAAACAGACCACTGCCCCCATCCCACAAACCCCGAAATTCAGTGACTACTGAGGAATGCTATGTCTGCGCCTGTGGCTGAGGTTGGGAATTTACAGGACTGAGAAGAACAACACCCAGTGCAGACCTTCAGTATTCTTCCACCCACTTATTTAGTCTGAGTTCAGCCGTCGTCTAATGCCGCAGTATGGCAACACTTGTTGAGCCGTGGCCTGAGGCTTAGGGTGGGTTAGAGGTCGGCTTCTGTTTGGTTCCCAGTTACAAGTAAGCAATGTGCTTTAATGAGCCCAGAGCAGACGGGTAGACAAGGGACTAACAAAGATTTAACGATACCATTGGACAATGGTATATGCATCATAAGGGTTCTAATCAAATCACATTAAAAAATATTGTGTCATACAAAAACATGTCTGTTTCGTTCTGCTGAGATCAAAGAAAGAGGACGCACAATTTGAAAAACACTGCTGCTAACCAGACAGACACAAACTATTCTGAGCTTTCGAGGGACCTTCTGTCCAGAGAGCGTGACCAATCTGCACAATCAATCTCAACACATTGTGTCCATGTGGCTTCTCTGCTTGGCATGAGCTCAAAGGCTTTTAAATAAAATTTATTCACTCGCTCACAGATAATGACAGTTGATTTAGGTTCGGTGTGTTCTCTGAGGCCGCAGATGACAGGGGGGTTGCTCTTAATGTTATCGTGCGTGTCAATTTTGTTCACACGGCTGTACGTGTGTGAATGGTGCTCGTCGGAGCCGTGTTTGTGTGACAGTGCTGTTCGCACAGCTGCGCTTGAGAATGGAGGTAACTGTGAGAGCGCAATGTAGCGGCGAGGGCTACTGGCCAAGGCTTCCTGTCATGTCATGGTGTGTGTGACGCTACGTGAGTGTGTGTGTGGTTTCTGCTGACTCAACAGCGCAGGCAAGGTGTGAAAAACTTGCAGAACATTCTCAGCAATTGAGACATTAAGCATGTACGTGGGGTGATGACGGTAACGCAGTTAACACCATGTGGGTGAATGTTCACACACTTGAGTGCATCATAACTGAGTGATGTACGGAAATTACAAGCATCTTGTGTCATGTTTCCATGAGATAAGGAGTTTGTCTGCCCAGTCAGCCATACAGCAATCCATGTGTCCATCAATCTGCGTCCTTAAAGACACAGAGCAGTGCCTCTCTGTCCACTGCTGCTGTGTGAGGGTGTATGATTTTAGAAGGCGTATCGAGTGCGAATGTCCTCCAGTTTCTTAGAGACCTCGGGCGGCGTTCTGTCCAGCTCTTCTGCCACACTTTTCTGCTTGTGAGGGTCCATGCTGTTGAACTGCTCACACAGATCTCCGTCAATCACATTCTGGAGAGAAAAACAAGAAAAACAAAAACAATGAGTCGGGACATGTTGGTTTCTAACAGTCCGTGATGTCTGAAATGCAAATCTGAAAGAGACTAGATCAGGTCAGATGATACAGGCATGTCAAAATACCAGAAAACAGATGGAGTTGGGCAATCACTTCTACTTTCAAAATGTTTGTAATGCAAAGTTCAACTAGCCTGTAACAGAGCCACATTCTGCTGGTGGTGAAACGTGTAAATTAAAGAAAAGGCTTTTATATTAGAATTATGTTCAACTACACTGCAAGAGGGTCAAGCTATGAACTTCTATTTGATTTTATTCTTTAAATCTTTACTGTTTAACTGTTTAATAATGTTAAATATGTTCAGTGTGTTTTTATTGAGCATCAACCTCACATTTATGTGCATATAGTCAAATAAAAATAGACTTGCAGTGTACATTAACACTTCAGCTCGTGGTTGCGCCTGTTCGACACAGCTGAGATGTGAGCCTGCGGGAGCTGGTGCAGACAGCTAAAATCATCACATAAAGTCAAAGTCTGACAGTCTGTGGATCGTGCGACAGCAGTGGTGTTCAGTTTTCAAATCTTTAATATCACAATCCAAATCATATCCACACTGTCAACTACTCTTATGGAGCACAGAACAAATATTTGATGAGCAGGCAGATGGAGAACAGAGATATGAGGTTTCAGATCCACAGAAAACAAACAGGTTTGTAATTAAGGATTTAAAATTCACTTGTGTTGACGGACATTTCTAAATGCACTCAGATTTTAGAGACTATAACATTTTAGATCTGATGGTAAGTTAATAATATTGGAAGAAGAAAAAACAATCATTGATCATCTCCTCGATCGTTGATATACAAATCCTGTCACCGATCAGCACAAGGCTACACACAGATACCGACCTTGACTGGGAAGTAGTAGGATCTAAAGCTGAGGTGGTCTCTGCCGCACAGTGGAGGGAACTCGGAGCGCATATGCATCTCTAAATGCTGGAAGAAGTCATGGTCCTGGACAAAAGGACACAGAATAGAGACATTATAAAAAAAGACAATACAGGGAGGGCAGAAAAAGGGGCAATAAAAACTACCATCGGACAAAAAAAAAAGGTAATCAAGTTTATAATAAAATGGGATGGTGATGCGGTTTGAGGACCACAGTGATGCATCAGTGTGTGTTTGTGCTGTACCTCGTGTGAGGTGAATGGGACCAGAATGCCGATGCCTCCAGACAGGGTGGTGTAGACCAGGGACTCTGAGCCTCCGGGGATCAGAGTGGTTTTCTGGAGAGACAACACCGTCTCTCCTACGTGGTAGTTCACTACCACCTCAGCCTGGAGAGAAACAAAGTCATGCGTTATTGTTGTCTGGAAAGATCTAGCCCCACCCCCTCTGAATCACATTCATGATCACTTCATGGATGACCACAACCGATCCGAGTACTCTGCTCCGGTGTCATGCCCCTGCCTCTTTTTGTGCGAAAACAACCACTTTATTTGACTGCTGGTAAACACAAAATCCGAGAACCACATCGCTGTTTAGCTTTTAGGAGCCCAGATCCTTTGGCTTGTCAGCTGATTAGTTGTGTTGTCTTTGCGGTTCAACAATCAGTGACATTACAGAGAAAAAAAAAATAAAGTAATAGGGTCCTTTCAGTCTGCCTCCTTCAAAGTGGATGAACCTGACATAAAACTAGGCCTGGGTGATAAAAACTTTAGCGATATCGAGAGTAATAAGGAAGTAATTTGATAAAATGTTAGTTTCATTTAAATGCATTGAATGCAAACTGCCAAGAAAGCACAAAATGACTCTGCCCCCACTCATACACAGCCTATCATATCCCTTAATAACGGAGCGTGCTACAAGTGAGACATAATCAGCCAATCATTTACCAGACAAACCCCACGTGCGCTCCCTCCCTGGCTTACAAACAGCCTATCATATCCCTAAGTGCCGCAGTGACCCACAAACAACCCATCATTTCAAAGCTGTGTCCTCCTCTTGCCACGTTGACACATGACAGACAGCATGAGTGACATGTGAGACGACAAACAGTGTGAGTGACACGTGAGACAAACACAAACAGTGACAAAATGAGTGCAGATGGAAAACGACAGGTCAGCTCACCGGGGCTCAGAGTAGAACTGCTGGTCCTTCACATCGAAAGGAACCAGCTGAGGTGGAGGAGCAGAAAAGCGTGGCGGAGGGGAGGGACGTCATGCTTGGCCTGCTGTCACCACGACCCAACCGCTCATACATGTAAGAAAGTGGACTGATGGACGGATCAACAACTGTCAGAACAGTGCTGAGTGTAGACTGCAGGAATATCATCTCGACCAACACTGGTAATACAACAACTTCTTTTATAACCTCAGCTGCTAACCTAACCCTAACCATCATCAGTCACGGGCGACATTATCAACAATTATCAATATCTACCGATATGACACTTGAATCTTCTTCATGTATTTCTGTATAGAGTATCTGTTACTTTTCATCTTATTAAGACACTTAATTTTGCTGTTTCGGTGCTGTTGAATCAAACTCCATTCTAAACCCAGGTGTTGCATGGTAGGGACATACTTTTTCCCAGTAGAACTTAAGTTCCACCATCACTGAGACTCGTATCTGATTCACTATAATCTACAGACGAAATCAGCGCAGTAACTCAGTAACATCAGTAGTTAACCTGTGATGAAGAGTTTGCCTCAGACACATCCTGCCTGAGTGCTTTAAAGTATGTTATCACCTAAAGGGAGGCGTGGTCATGTGAAGTGACGTGTGGTTCATCCATGCAGGCTGCCATTAGTTCCTGCTGAACCAAACCCCCGCCCAAGTCGCAGTACATCACCCACCAGCTCCATGCTGTCATGGGTACTGTACATTGCTCAAGATTGCAAGCCCCATCATGCAAAAATCGACAGAGGACTCAAACCATTTAGTGATGTCATCATGACTCGTCCGCTAATTTACGGTCATGTTTGGGAATTTTTTCTGTGACGTGCACAGCCACGCAGACCTGTGCTCCTGACATGATGTCCAGTCAACAATAGGAGATGTTAGACACTAAACAGACAGTCATAAAATGCTTTAAGATGTCACATGTGCTATTAGCGATTTTTTTCTCCAGCAGCATAAGTTTTATTTTCAACACATATTTGTACATTTGGTAAATGGGCTGCATTTCTAGAGCACATTTCTAGTCTTCCACTTTACACTACACAACCCAAAATTCACCCATTCACTCTCACAAACACACATTCATACACTGATGGCAGGAATAATCTCAGTCGAGGCTCTGACTAATGATCTGAATGATTCGAATCATCAACTATCGAAAACAGAAGGACTTGTTCTCACATGCTTTACTGTGCGACAAATGATGTGACTGTAGGTCAGTTCACCATTTCATAGAGTGTAAAAAATGCTCACCGCAGTTCACTTGAGAGCACAAGTGAAATACACAAAAGTTCGGGACAGATAAACATAAAGGGTTCTTTATAACCCTTGTTTGTCCTCGAGGAGAAAGACAATTTATTGACTTTGTAAGGGTTTGAAATAGCAGCAGCACTAATCACTTAGCAGCGGAATGTATAGAGGGGAAACAGTGCACTGAAGCCATATCAGGTCCCATCATCCATTCCTGACAACTACATGTACATATCAAGTACATTAACAGTAGACTCTGAACCAAGGTCAGAAAGAAGACACACACCATCATCGTCCACTTAGAGGAAATTGGTCCGGATGGTCAGAGCTAATCCAATAACCATCAAAAAACTGCTTTGCCAATAATTAGAAGCAATAATCAGGATGCGCCTTGGATACAAAGGCAGCATTGGGAAGCAATAAAACCTGAGCATTAGTCTGAGCAAACTACATACAGGATATATATGACACTGACGCCATGAGACCAAAAAAGCAGAGGCCAAGTTAAAATAAACTCTGTGCCCCAGACATGTGCAGAACATGTACAGAACACAGCTTCTTCTGGAGGAGACACACAACAATGTCTCCTCAGAGGGAATAAATGAGTTCATCTCAAGAGTCAATATAAACCACAGACAGGACAGAAATAACTCAATCTGCGGTTTTGATTGCTGTGGCTCATATACCCTGATTGGATTCTTAAAAAAAAAACCACACATATATATATATATATATAGAGAGAGAGATAGACACACAAGCCATCACTTCAACCCAGTGTTACCATCCAAGGTGTGGGCTTCATCTTGCAATGCAAAACTCACAAACTCTCTTGATGAACCAGGATGTGCCTCCTCCAGACCTAATGTCACCAAACACTTATGTGTACATATGACCTAAAGAACTGACAATGACGTCAACATTCTGATTTGAAATCATTTCTGAAAACAACTAAGAGGACTAAGACTAATAGGCTATAGCCTAGTACAGCTAGTATCTCTGTGAGGCTGCACTTAAGCAAAGTTCATGTTTAGCAGGTATTTAGTTATAAACCAAAGAACTGGTCAAACTGAAATTTTGTCTTGATGGCACTAAACTAAAAGTGAAGGGATCAGTTTTTACTGTTTACTGGTAAAAAAAAAAAAAAGGGGGAGGGGGGGGGGGCATGAATGTGTGCACCACATGTCATGTCATGGAAGTTTATCCAATGTTATTGAGACATGTCATTCAATACCCACATATGTGAACCTCATGGTGGGGTACGAGGAGAAGTCAGAGGATCACTAATGTCAGTTGGATTCATCCTCTGGTAGTCTGACACACTGGTTGCACACTGTTGGTCTAAGTCCTGCCATTGATCGATTGCTTCAAGCAGCACTGCAGCGTCCACTATGTTTTCAGAGTTCCCAGGAAACAAGTACAACCTCGTAGTTGCAACCTACAGGTTGAAAACTGCAAATTAACACCCGGGACACTATTGGTACGAACAGAAACAAGCTAACAGCTATTATGTTTTCTTTTGCAGTGATGTAGTCATTTTAATGCCAGAGCTCGCCTTCCAGCATGCAAATTTTCTGACAAGTTTCCCCTCAACACTATTTTGCAGCAGCACAATCGCTGCATCCTGGACTTAGCATCACCCAAGACGTTTGTGATTGGTTGTGTACAATATTTGGTGCTAATCCATCTGACAGTTGTTGAGATGTTTCAGTCTGAACCAAAATGGTGGACTGAGTCAATGTTAGACAGAACTATATAGAGCCAGGCCACTAGTATAGCTAAAAATCAAGAAGGGGCTTGCAATGGAAATTCTCCTTCACTGTAGGCTAATGTATGTGGAGTTTGTGATCACATAAGTCCTTTATATCATGTCAATAATCTGTTTCCTTGTTTGAGAAGTGAGCCAGATGATGCATGTGAGAAATGCTTTATGATCAGTCAAAGGCTTTTTTATGAGCACCAAAAAACCTTTCTTCATTTTTGATTCTATTCTACTGCCAGTGTTTGACAACCACTCAACTGAATTGTACTTCTGTGTGCAGACCTCCGATGTATCCATTTCAGACAAATCAAGGATTTGACAACCCCTTCCACAAAAAAATAAAAACACACAGAAGACATCTGCCTGACTGAAACTGCCCTAGTGGTATTTTCCCTCACTCAGGGATGAGATCATGTCTCTCAGTGAGGATAAATGAAGCATATCTTTGCCACTGTGGGGGATTCCAACACGGTGGAAATATCACATCCGCCTAACAGGGGCTAAGCAGTTCAACACAAGAGTCAAGATGTTTTTGTTTCTGAAGTGTTAAAGAGCTGAAGAAAGGACGTCAGCACGGGCTAATGTCACCTTGGGGAGCAGAAGAACTCAGCAAGTGCTGGTCAAACACTTACACCCAGCAGACGTGTGACTGGAGGAGCTCACAACAACAACAACAACAACTCATTTACACCTGGTATTAAATTCAATCTCATAATAATTCCAAATAAGGAAAAACACCATAACAATTCACAGAGTCAATGCGCCAGATCAGAACATGATTTGACCTGGCTGACCACATCTGGAGGTAGTCTGGC
>JAJHUR010006542.1:0-14703 GCA_027495735.1 Lutjanus campechanus | reverse complement strand
GGATTTCTTACCACCAGCCACACAAAAGTGTGTGGCAGGTATTGTTTTTTCCCCATCTATGTGTGTGTGTGTGTGTGTGTGTGTGTGTGTGTGTGTCATCATGGCAAAATGAGGTCCTGAAGACACTGTAACAGAATCTACCACAGAGGCGGTTTTCAGTACGTTGCCAGGTGTTTATATGTCTGTGGACAAATTTTGTCAGTGTGATAGTGTGATAACAGTGCAAGATTCAGTCACAAACCTTCATGGGTGTGTAGTTTGGATCAAAATGAAGGATGGGTTCAGAGATGGGTGTGGTCCGAGCAAGAGTGCAGGAAGTAGGGGGTATGAATCATCGTCATAGCGCCACTCGCTGACAACAGGCTCTAACCAGATCCCCCACATATGTAGTCAGCTGAGTCTTAAGACCTTGAAAATGCCAAATAGTGAAGCTTGCCAATATGATGCATTATTCTTGATTAAACTTGATTGTACAGCTTGGATTTTCAAACCATTCTTGTGGTTGTCAAATATTGACACATCTTTTTCACACCCCTCATTGTCTCATTTGTTCTCATGACACACTGTTAGAAAGCCTTTTTAAAGTGATAATCTATACAGGAAACTAAACATCTTGGTTAGGTTTAGGAAAATATCCTGGTCTGGGTTAAAATAAGTATGTTATGTAAGTCACATGACACATGCAACATGAAAATTAAAACTTTAGATAATGTTTTACTTACACATGAGCCCCAAACCCTGTCCTCCTGGGTTTGTTTGACCCATTCATCCAGCCCAGTTGGTCCATTAACTGGCTTTCATTAGGTGAAGCCTAGTGCATCTCAAACAGAAGCTAAAACATACCCTGTATGGCTGTATGAGACGATGAGGGGCATGACAAAACATCTGTAATGGATGACCTGGGAATGAGAACGGGCTGGGACTTTCATTGGGTAAAGTTGCTCTTTAAAGCCCCTGAAAAAGTGATTTCAAATTTTCAGTGTTTCTTTGAAACATTTAATATTTATGACTAAAAAGCCCACAAGCGAAGTTAGAAAACAAAACACAAATCACCCTTTTCCTTACCAAATCCTGTTGACTTAAATCAGTGAGATTAAAAACAGACAAAAAAAAACAGAAAACAAACAAAAAAAACAAACAAAAAACAGAAGTCTTTCAAGCGAAATATTCAAACCTCTTCCAAGGTTCCCAGATTGTGTTTTTAGGTAAGATTTCAGTGTGCATATTAAAAAGCTAAAGGAGAAAATAGTTTTTCAGGGTCTTTAACATGCCTTTAAAATATCTGGTCTACATAGGCTCAGTATATGTTCATCTGGTGTACTGCCGTCATTGGCGAAAGGATTTACAGTTTTTGCTGGCAACTTCAATTAGGGGAAGGCCAAAGCTAGTTTAAATGTAAAATCTGTGAAATTCTTCCTGCTCAACAATGATACTAGACAGTATAATTCTATTTTTCGCTCAATGTCCTGTGAATGGCAGATGCATGAAGCCTTTTTAACCTGCGTAGTTAGTCCTTCTGTGACATCATAGAGGAATTGGCCTGTGTACAGAGCAGACCGTTCGTCCGTCTGCCGCTTTGCTGCTCCCACAGAGAGCAGAGTTATTTTTCACTGAATTATCTCCCCTTAATGACCAAGGGATTCTAATTAAAGGCATGATTAGGGATCGCTCTTAAGCACCTTATTGGAAATTAAGTACAATCCATTCTGCCTGACAGCGAGTTTCCAGAGATACACTTTTGCTGATCACCGTGTGAACAGCAGGGGGGAAGATGCTAAGTCTTGCTTTTTTTGTTTACACTGGCACAACAGGCCAGGCTTGTGGCCAGTTTTTATCCACAGAAGTATTGTTGGGATGTGTATCTTTGCATAAGATAAATGAGACATCCTCCTCCTCTTTCCCCTGAACTATAGAATGGATTATAATACCTTTTTTGCTCTCCATTTCCTTAATTTTCCCTATCCTCCTTGGTAATAAGGTTAATGCTTCATGTCTCATTTAAGTTATTTCGCAAGTGAGATCCTCCAGGGTGCACACGTGAGACATTGGCGCTGTGGGAGCAGTCAGTGTTTTTCAAAGTGCAGGCTTGCGCATGGATCCCAACCACAAGTTTGCTATATTAAGTTTACTATGTCCAATGAAGAATTCAAAATAATCTCACAAATTGTCAAGAAAGGAAATATCCCCACACCTACTTTCCTTATTAAAAAGACAAATACAACTGTACATCATCTGAAGTCAAGTTTCACTCTTTCACCAAATGAAGACTAACTTGATTCTTTTAACTCGCACTTCATTTAAACTTCACAGACAGAAACAAAAAGAACCCATCAAAACCATCTTGGTTAATCTTCCCGCTCTTCCAACAGACACAAACACTGGTTTGATCAAAATAAATCCCTAAATGATGACTACATTCAGTTTTGGATTTTTGAGGTTTTATATCATTTTTTATCTTCCCAGCAGTGTGCACAAATCCAAACACTCAAATTTTGGTTGCAGTGGGTTTTGGGGTCAAAATGCTATTTTCCAAGCCATTTTTCAAAGTTAACTCAAACCAAACAAAAGCAGTGTATCTCCAGAGTAATCACTAGCTGTTGCTCACGATACTTTCTGTTGTAAGTCTCCATGGCTGCAGCAACCTCCTAACTTTGTTGAACAGTGGACAGAGTAACAAAGACTTTTTGGTGAGTTTTAATTTTGTTTCTGTTGAGTTTGAAGTGAGTTTTACAGATTTGTTTGTCTTAGTTCGGTAAAAGAGAGAAGCTTGAATTCAGAAGATGTATGGATTATTACAGACAACAGGTGTAAAAATATTTTCTTTCTTGACATTTTGTGACTTTATTTTGTTTTTAGACCATAAAAGCTAAGAGTTTGTGAAAGTTGCAACGCTGAAGCTCCTATACATCTCCCAGCTTAGAATACAAGAAGATTGGACTCCTTTTGTGTGTGTGGAGAGGAGGGCAGGGGAGGGAGGCCATCAGCGCTGTAACCTATGTCACTGCTTTCTCTAATGGCTGAGTGGGTGTTTCCCTTTGAAAAACCAGGAAAAGAACGCTGATGCAGTCGCCCTTTAATTCGCAGAGTTGGATGTAAACATATACAGGCTGTTTCCCTCGTTCTTGGGTTCGGGGGATGTGTACTGTGCCTCTGAATGAGAGTTCAGACCATTAAATCAGCAAAATCAAATAACATGGTTTATATTCATCCAAGTTCTGACAGAGTGGTGAACAAAACCAAAATAACAGCTGAGGCTGTGTTGTGAAGAAATAATTAAAGGCATAATTTGCAACACTTTCCATAAACACAATGTATAGTCTCATAACATACACATAGTCCCTTTCAACCATCACTTACAGTATGACCCACTAAAAATGTGTGGTGGTATTTGTATTTGGAGAGATCCTGCCCTCTGCCAGTGTTTTGTTTTTTCCTCATTATTTTGCTCTGCTTAAGACACTATAACAACCCAGAATGTTGGTATTTGACATCTTGGGAATGAGACTCAACAATAAACAGTCTTTCTGGTGCATTTACGAACAGCTTCATTTAATTAAACATTTTCAGAACAGAACAATTGATGATGAAGATTAAATCTGCAGCCAGTTGCATGGTGTTTTTATATTTCCTTGTTAACAAATGCATTTGCATAAAGAACAGAGTTATATTCTAAAAAAAGGAATATACTTTGGAAGTTGTGTTAAAAGTATACATGCATGATTTATCTTTTAAACACGTTCTGAATATCATACAAGACTGTCTCGGGCGACTAGGCTTACTTTGAAAAACAAAACCTTGAAATATTCTTTATGAATTTGTCCTCCGGCTACTGTACAAAGAAATGAAATGGCATCCATTCATTCTTTGGACCTCTCTCATCTACTGTACATACTGTATGGACACACACACACACACACACACACACACACACAAACTTTAATGAACCTCCAGCTACAGTATCATCTAAACACCCGACAAAAAACAATTCTATTACAATCTATTGATTTGCTCCATACAGCAATAACAGCTGAAGAGTATTGATCCAACCTAATTCAGCTATACATTATCTGATATGCATTACTTGAGGTTTGAAAATGCTTAAAAGTCATCTTTTCCAAATAGTTGAGTTTTATGTGTGTGTGTAACAGACATTTTTTATTATAGACTACTTTTTATTTACTTTTTAAAAAAACTTTTTATTTCTGCCATATGAACAAACAAATGAATAGGAAATTTAAAAAATAAAAGAAAATAGGAGATAAAAAAACAAGTAAAAATAACAACAAACCTGATATAACCAAAGAAAATAATAAACAAAACAATAATTATGTTTCAGATCGGTTTTTGACATGCCTAATAGCCATGTTGACCATATATCCATAAAAGAAATGTCCATTTTAACTGTATTTTAGTTGCAACCTTTACCATTGAGAAATACACATCCACCTATTAAAAGCAGGGTCATTAAAGAAAATAATGCATTAAATGTATTATTATTTTATATTTGAAACATTTCTAAGACGTTTAAAGGTAAAATATGCCAAATTTTCAGAAAAACCAATGCATAGACTCAAATAATCCTTCTCAACAATGACCCACCAGAAGTGTTTGCAGGCCCCTGCATCCACAGACCCCCACCTCCCTTACCCTCTTATTTTCTCATTATTGTGCTGTGCCTGGGATGCTTTCCCAACCCAGAACATCCATATTCGACCTCCTGGGAACGAAACTCAAGAATCAACCATCTTCCTGGTGCAACAAACAAATTCTGCTTATTCTACCTTTAAAGGTAGATATTAGATAGAAATTGAAACAACAGTTTGACTTTTGCAACAGTTTGACTTTTGTTGTCTTTTTATCCCAGTGGTCAGAGCAGTTTCAGTACAGTTTCCCTGAATCAGTCCTGATAAACACGAGAGGGCCCCCTGTCATCAGAGAAGAAGAAATAAACGCAGAACGTATGTATGGCTTGATTGACCTCTAACCCTAACCCTTCTGCCAAACAAAGGGAGTCCATAGTCTGAATTTTAAAGATGCATGCTCTGCAATTACTGCATCCCTCACTATTCTGACAAAGCTTCTTGAAAAGGTCACTTCTATCCTGTTAGAAATGAAAATCCTTTAGGAGAAGATTCTCTACCCTTTTGTAACCTTTACACAAGAAATCCCATTGGGTTGACTCATTGTGCAGTGGAGGGGCTCATAAATCTATATCCCATGGAATGGATGTCTTTAATCAATGGCTTTGGGTGCTTGTCTTGTCTAATCACCTGGTCACACCCATTGATCATGACAGCTGGGTCAGAACTGGGGAAGCAATTACCAATCACAATGCACGCTGCCAGTGAGCCGTGTGTTTGTGTGCATATGTGTAATTATGTGCATACTTGAAAGGCTGTATTATGTGCACTACTGGCTGTATGTGTTAATTGAGCTGCTGTACAAGTAAATGGATTGTGGGGCCCCGGCTTTACCAGCTGAAGTGTGGAGAGTGTGTACGAGTTTGCAAGTGTGTGACAGGAAGGGTCAGATGTTCCCTGAGGGCCGCAGGCACTCCTGACCCTCCTACAATACCAATTTAACCATCACTTAGTCCATGTGTGGCATGGGGTGGGCTGTCGATGGTGGGCTGTCGCCATGTCTGAGGCTTGTGGATGTGTTCAGGTGACATCTTAACTAAGTCTGCTCCTATCAATTAGAGTGAAGAGGCGAGAGAACATGGCACCAAGGGGAGACCAGGGGTGAGGGAGGGAAAGAAGAGAAATACAGCAAAGAAACAAAGGGCCAAGACACAGAGCTGCTGAGAGAGAGTGGGTGTTCAGTGAAGCTCTGAGTGAGATTACTACAGTACACTGGACTTCAAGTGTTACTTCAATGAGTTGGAGGATGCCAGAAAATGACAGAATAGCAGCACAAATAATCATTAAATTGATGTACCTTCTCAAAAGTATTTGAATCATAGATAGAATCCCAGCTGCAACTGTTGCACTGCTTTTGATGTAACTAGTTACACTGTCACTAAGTACATATTTATGGCAAATATGTCTGTGGATAACCAACATGAAACTGTTAGGGTACGATGATATGTTTAAGGTATATTACAGTATGTGATCACCAAAGAGAGGCAGAGAGATGTGGTCGAGGAAAAAGTGTTTAATCGCCTTTTTTGTCCTTTTTGAATGTGTGTGGTGAGGTGGGGGTTAGCGGTGGGAATCTCTTGGCACCTCACAATTTGATTCAATTCCAATTCAGAGGTCTATGATGTGCTTGCAAAACAATTACTGATGCATCAAAATTTCAAGATTTTTAGCCAGTGGGTGCTGGTCAGATTGTATCCATCTGAAGTTGCTCACACACAGCCACTTTCACCAAAACGTATGAAGTAGCATAGTTTAGAGCATAAACGTGATGCACATGTTTGTCTGACACCACTGTTGGGTGTGGTAACATGTGAAAGAGCACATGTGACATCAGAGCATCAAAGCAATATACAGGCAAGCAGAAAAGAGATGAATTAGCTGCAACATCAACACTTCCCCCCTGTGGGCTTTGGACAGTTAGCTGGTCTATTTACACATGCGGCTCGCCCGCACTTACAACAAGGGAGCTGATAGGATTAAGTCCTGGGCAACTAATGTGGACACTTTCCTTCACACATACAGCTCTTCCCAGTAATGTTTAGATAATTGCAGAGTTCCAGTGCATATGTGAAAGGGGTTTGAGATGACATAAACCAGACTCTGTCAAACAGAGAGGGCAGTGAAATACAGTTAACAACAAAGTGAAATACAGTTAACACTGTTAACTTAATCTTAACTTTCCAAACTCTCAAATATTGATGTCAATTATGCATCTTAATAGCATAAACAAACATTGTTGGTTGGGTTATGCTAGACACAAATGTGAATCCTCTTCACATGGCCTCTGTGCCTTTAGACAAACTGAAGGATTCATTTACCAAAACAGAAACATTTAATAATATTCTGTAATTGATGTGAATATAGCTGATGAAAGTCTTCATTAAATGGTCATTATAGCCCTGCAATGTGAAATCCATATAGGGCTGTATGATAATGAGCGGACCCTGAAGGACTCCTTTTGCTCCTCCATGGCAGTTTTAGCACTTGAACATCATTTCTCCTCCCTCAGCCCTCCTAATGTCGTACTCTTTTTCCTCCATGCTTAGAGTTCTTCATCTTGTGAGTCTGCAAAGATGCATGGACAACATAGACAGACTTTCACAGTAAATTTTTGCCAACACATAATTTGAATGTACACAGACGGCAGCCATGTTACATTTACCAAACTAATAAGGTTTAAAGTACAAAGAGGACAGATAGAAGGGAAAGTTCATATTCTGGAGACAGGCACTTTGTAACATTTTTAACTGATGTTTTCTCACTTCAAGCCATCTCCTCTTTGTTCTCCTCCCTTTTGAAAAACTCGCACTATAGCACTGCTTGCAAAGCCACTATTAGCGTGACTGCTGCTTGGCAAATAAATATGCTTACATGCAAAAGAGGGGAAAAACGGATTCATAAATGAAATAAAATATGTATAAACAGTCCAACACAGCTTATTATATAAAACTTGACATCTTAATACATACTGGCCATTCAGTGGGTGTTCCATCACAATCAGCCTCAGATATAGATGTAGTAGGTTTCTTGTGTATCAGACAGTGCCTCATCAATCTTAGCGGCGCTGTTCCCACAACAAAAAGGAGAGGAAAGCAAATTGCTGTATTTAATTAATGCACTGCCTCCTTTGTTACACTGCTGCTCAGCATCTTTCAGTCCACAGTAGGAGAGAAGGAACAAGAGAAACTCATTCACACCGCGCTGTACACACACGAAGAGCGCAAACGGGAGAGTGAGAGGTAAAAAGATGGAGATGGAAAGAAGGGATGAGGAGAAAGAGGGAGAGGGGGTCTAAAAAAATGAATGGCCGAGCAGAACGGGCTGCATCCATCGGCAAACTTTATAATGAATGTCTAAGTTTGGCAAGCATGATGGATGAGTCGGGAATGGTGTTTGTCACAAATGCAATCTTCTTTGAATCGCTCTGCTGTTTCCCAGTTCAGGGCGAGGCCTCGTGTGCAGTGCTGAACCAGCTCGAGCGTTGCCCTAATCATGTCATTAACGTTTAATGATCTGACAATTAACTCAATGACTACAGAGCAACATACTGTATGTATAGCACATTTCTCATATCAGTGTGTGTAAATGTTAATCTCGTTAGACTTGTTTACAGTAACATATTGGACAATTAAGGCAAAGCCAAGACATATTCAATTACCTTTGAATGATGTGTTGTAGCTGTGGAGCTGAAGTGACATAAAGCTCATATGATGATCTTTTTATGCTGAACCACTGTGATCAGTCAGTATCCAGGTCACTTCAATCCAAAATCTTGTGATGGTTGAATGGAGACATATTTTCTCAAACCTCAGCAACACAATGAATTGTATATCTCATGTTATTTTGCAGTGAGTCACGTGTAGTTCACAATAAGGGGATCTTTAACATGAGGGCTGTAATTATTTAGTCTGATCTGTGAGTCCAGTATTGTGACCTATTTTCTGACATAATGAACACAGGCATTTTGTTGTCTTGATCTCAGATACTATTATTTTTTCTATATGTCTAAATTTTTCTGTTTTATTGTGTCTTTACACCTTGGATTGCCACTGCTATTGAGGACACAGAGATAGTGTTTTACTGCTTTGTCTGTTCTTGTTTTTATATGCGCACATTTTCACCCCACAAATATGAAATTAGTGTGTGTGTGACAGTTTGACAAATGGTCTGAAGTCTTTCCAGAGATTTTAAGGCAAATATTGGAGGACATATACTGCCTCTTCACCAAAAAAATATCCAAATATGCCCATGTTTAATCCAGGAATACATCGATCTGATCCAGCATATAGGTATCGGCACCAACTGTGATCTAATTAAGCAGGTCAGGTATCTGTTACTTTACATAAAAATGTTTCTATGCAGTACAGATTTTTGGCTGGAAAGGGAAGGGCCAGACCTATAATTTCAAAAGTCTTCTGTATGTTCTCTTTCAAATCAGGCATATTAAAATAAGAGTGGAAAGTATTGTTCTTGCACAACATTTTTTGACTCAAAAGTAGCTTAACCATTTCATGTGATATGCTAATTCAGTGCACTTTAAGAACAAATTTTACTGGAACAACCATAGAAAATTGCAGATTAACGCTTAATGTCAATGAATTCACATTACACCCCTGACCATCCATGTAACCATTTGGCCATAATTTTAGCATATTGATCATACAAGATCCAGCCATAGACGTATTAGGTTACAACTTTGGTGCATTCCTAGTTTAAACCTATACAGACATAAATAATGACTCACAATCTTTTATGCATCGATACATCAATATGCAATTATTTCTTTAATTGGGTTTGACCTTAAGGTGGACTTGATTTGCTTGTGACTGTATTAAATCTACAATACTTTGTACTTTGGTTTGACTATATAGTTTTACAGTTGACTTGGACTTGACTGAGGTAGTTTTGACCCATTAACAATTGTGTGTAAAACATTTTAGCAATAGAAAAATCCACTTTTTATTCAATCGCATTAGATCTCAGGTGATCCTGGATACATTAGATATATTGACGCATAGAAATTGGGTTCAAATGTCTGTCAGACTATTTCAGTCAAATTTTTTTTGCATATGTGGTGTCAAGGAAAACTGTCGGTCATTGTACTTTTTATCCAAACTGCCCACTGCCACTGAAGAATACAGCCTCCCACAGTCTGCTCGGTCTAAAGGACGAACAGCAGGGTCCATTTCTCAGAAATGTGGGTGGCCGGCTGCTTGCCCACCCATCAATATCATGCAAGTATGTTGCTGTGACCTGCCATGCGTGTCCCCTCAGCTTAGATCAATAACATGAACAGATTGTACCCCCCATCCCCACCTTCGCTCTCTGAGGGATTAGTGTGTGCCTTTTCAACATCATTATCATATATCCCCTCTTTGAAAGGGCAGTGTCAGCTAGACTGTTGAACACTACAGAAATTCAATTGACAGGATAAGCTCTATGGGATGTAACAGGATAGATAGTAGTTTAGTGTAACTGATAATGAAACAGTCACATGATGAGTCTAAGTGTGAGTTTCTTTTTTCATCTTCTCATGAATTAATTTTTGCATTAATTTGAAAAGTTATCTGATAATATTGTGATACATTTGTAAGATGAGATAGACTCTTGTCTCTACTCTTTATGCTACAGAAACACTGTAAAATATTAGGCTAAACATAACAGCAAAAACAGAAAACCATCGCTCACACACACAGTGGGTCAAAAACAACCAAAGGAGATGGGCCACACGCGGCAATTCTCAGTGGAAAAGAGGACACGTGGGATGAAGGGGGAAGCGAAGAGAGAGGAAGGAGAGGTGTTCACCTTGAGAGTGCTCATCCATTACAGGAAGGCTGAGGCCCGCTCTGTCACACTGTCACAGTGATGCCACCTCTACACAACCCAAAAGGTCACCCAGCACTTCACTGCGCTGTTTTAAGCACTAAACACACACACATTGTATTTGTGCATTTACAAAAACGCAGATGGACACACTCCCATCTGTTGCCCCATCGCTGACAAGTCACTGCTGCTGCCACACAGACACAAATAAGCACAGATATGCATACAGCTACAGTGCAGTACAGTAGGTGTGAGAGGAAGATATTGTTTCATCCATCACTTTTAAACAAAAACTGCCAACATTTTGATATTTTGTGTCCTTTTACACGTGATCATTTAGCACAGTGTTTCCTCAAATGTGCTATGGCATACTGGTGTGCTGTGAGGTGAGTCCAGGTGTCTCATGGGATTTTGTGACAACCATATATTATTATTGCAGTATACCTCCATACAGAAAGTTATGAAAGAATTTTCAATTTGCTATATTAGTCCTCTGTACACACTCATTTCCCAGTATAGAGTAGGGCTGAATCAATTTGAAACAATATCTAATTGCAGTTATTTTGACTGATATTGCAGTTAACCTTTCCTAAGTTCTGCTCCTTTTTGTTCTTTGCTCCAAGTTGAGCAAACTTGGTACTTCAGTCAACATTCTCCTTTTCCTGTATAAGTGACATGTAGGGTCACATCTTAAGTTAGCTTATGTTAGAGAAACTCTATCTAACATTTGAGCTGATGTTATCAAAATGCCAGCTAACTCGCTAGCTAATGACTGATGTAGCTAAATTAAGATGTGAATATACAGTTGTGGTCAAAAGTTTACATACGCTCGTAAAGAGCATGTATATTGTGGCACTTTTGAGTTTCCAATGATTCCTGTAACTTCATTTTCTATAACAGAATGATTGAAACATGTCTGTCACAAAAAGCAATCATGCATTTTTGTTCTTTCATAAATTTATTACAGGTCTTCTGGAAATATGACAAAATCTGCTGGGTCAAAAATATATATACAGCCATGTTAATGTTAAATGTCCTTTGGCCATTTCCACCTCAGTCAGGCATTTTTGGTAGCCATCCACAAGCTTCTGATTGTACTGTATGTTTGACCACTCCTCAAGACAGAATTGGTGCAATTCAACTAAATTTGTTGGCACAGAGTTCACAGAGTTTTTTTTTCAGCACAGTCCACAGGTTCTCGATGTGGTCTCAGTCAGGACTTTGGGAAGGCCAGTCTAAAACCTTAATTCTAGTCTTATTTAGCAATTTCTTTACCACTTTTGATGTATGTTTGGGGTCATTTTCATGTTGGAACACCCAGCTGTGTCCAAGACCCAACACTCTGGCTGATGATTTTAGGTTTTCCTGAAGGATTTGGAGGTAATACTCCTGCTTCATCACTCTATTTACTTTCTGTAAAGCACCAGTTCCACTGGCAGCAATACAGCCCCAGAGCATGATACTACCACTTATGTGTTTGACGGTAGTTCTTGAGGTTAAAGGCCGCACCATCTCTCCTCCAGACATATTTTTGATCATTGTGGCCAAATAGCTCAACTTGTGTTTCATCAAACCACAGAAGTTTCCTCCAGATGGGCTTTTCTTTGTCTATGTGATCAGCAGCAAACTTCAGTCGAGTCTTGAGGTGCTGCTTCTGGAGCAGAGACTTCGTTCTTGCACAGCAGCCTCTCAGCTCATGGCAATGTAAAACGTGCTTGACTGTGGACACTAACATCTGTGTTCCAGCAGTTGACTCTTGCCCATCCTGACCAATTGCTAGCTTGCATTTTCTTCCTGATAATAGCAGTGACACCACTGTGCCATGCCTTCTGTACTTAGAAATAATTGTTTGCACAGTTGATTGTGGGATCTGTAACTCATTTGAAATGGCTTCAAGTGACTCCTCTGACTTGATTCACTTCCTCAAGTGCTGAGCTCCTTAAACTTCCCCATTGTAGTTTTTGTGGCTGAGTCTAATGGGTCTAACCCTTTTTAAATTGGCTCAGAGAAATCATCATATGTAGTCAATAGGGGTGTGCCAAAAAATCGATTCACATAAGAATCGCGATTCTCATTTGCCACGATTCAGAATCGATATAAAATGTCCCAAAATCGATTTTAAAAAATAAAAAAAAAATCCGCTCGCTGTCCACCTGCATCTATACAGACGGACACGGAGCAGCCGCCAGCTGCAGACCAACGCACACTGCAGTGCTTCACGAAGCTCTCTGCCAGCTCCGAGCAGGCAGCTAAAAGCCTCTATCAAGCATTGCTACCTAAACGAAGCACAGTTTAAACCACAAGAAATAATATGGCATTTAACAAAAACGTGAAAACAGCCCACCCCTCAGTGACTGCTTTTACTACTCTCACCACTTCAGGCAAACCACACAAGTGAGGTGCCGTAAGAAAACAGAGATCCTACTGATTACGAAGAGGTCTCACTCGTCACTGTGCGACAAAAACTCAGAGTAAGACGCCAAATAGTCGCAAAAAACATTAACAGTATCATAAAATATGTCTTACTTTAGCTGTTTTGTGGCCTAAAGTTATATTCTAGCTTGAAAAAATACTGCTAATGTCTACTCCTATGACTCTTTAGTAGTTTGAAATGAATCACGGTGGTCCTGGTTGTTTTCATAAAGAGCCAGGGCTTTTTTCGAGCGGAGTAACGCATCTTCAGTACAATACTTTATCTTTGGCTGCACGTCCTTCTGTATCGCCATTGGTGTTGCTAAGGTAAATTTGGGGTAGCGATAGAACCTCCTGACTCTGATTGGTTTACAGAGGTGTCGATCATCAAAATTGACCAATGGGTTGCAGAGCTAATGCCGTGGACTGCCTCAGTGAGTTTACAGGACGCAGCTTGTTGACACTTTGAGACGCTGTGAGCAGAGTGCTTATCAGCCCCGGTCAGGATGAAACGGGAGAAATATACAGCGCAGGAGGTTCTCTGACTGTTTGAATCAGATAGCTTCAGATTGGACAAGATCATGATCAGAAATCATTATGAATAAAATCGTTTTGAATCGAAAATCGATTTTAAATCGATTCGTGGACTCAAAAATCGGCATAGAATCGAATCGTGAGGTAGTAAACGATTCCCACCCCTAGTAGTCAATCACTCACAAGAAGTTAGGAGTCTGTGGCACTAAGAAAAATTGATTAACACAGCTTTCTACGTCACCAAAACTGATCATTCAAGTTGTTGTATGTATATTGTTGACTCAGTAGATTTTTTCGTATTTCCAGAAGACCTGTATTAAATTTATGAAAAAAAAACAAAATACATGGTTGTTTTTTTGTGACAAAGACACACATGTTTCAGTCATTTGTCATTGGAAACTTAGAACTGCCATGATATACATGCTCTTTACAAATGCATGTAAACCTTGGCCACAATTGTATGTCACTTTTACAGCTCCCTCAGCAACATATTTTAACCATCAAGATGTGTTTTTCTTTTCAACGTAGACAAGTCTAGCACGTGTGTACACATGTGTGTCTGTGTGTACAGGAAACAGGGGAGGAGAAAGTTGAATGAGGTACTAAGCTTGCTCAGCTGTCATCGGAGAACAGAGTGAAAAGGGGGCAAGGTTTAGGAAGAGTCAATAGTGACATGATTAGCAATATTAGAGCTAATATTAATATTTATATCATAATTCTCATTTTAATTGAAAACATATTAAAATGGTCATGGTGTGATTTTTGTGGGGATCTGGACCAAACAAAAATGTTTTCTTAGGTCTGTAAAATATGTTGTGTATTTCAAAATTGAGTCGGTTATATTGCCATTTCAATAAAATTTTTAATGATTTCTCAGCCCTAATACAAAGCCAAATTATATACACTGAAATAAAAATCCTTTTAAAGCCTTATGTCAAAGTGAACCTCAGTTTTCTCCATTTATGCCGTTGCTGGGTGGCATCAGTTGTGCCACAGGCAGCCAGAGAGCGTGATGTATTTGCTAAACATATTCAGACATTGAAAGAGAGGTTTGAACACTATTTTCCAGTGTGCACAACATTGAGGACTATGAATGGATTCGAGAACCATTCGATCAGGAATTCTCAGGAACACTCTTTTCAGTTCCGTTATCTCATTTCTAATTTAGTGACATGTCTGTCCGTCTGATTTAGATGGGTCTGTTGCAGATTGAACTAATTATACATTATTTTCAAATGAATTCTTGAATCATTTTGTTAATAAATAATTCATAAGTAATACAGAGCTGCAGTGA
>JAJHUR010006491.1:2096-43960 GCA_027495735.1 Lutjanus campechanus | reverse complement strand
TGTGCTCCAGAATTGGCTCTGATTGTCCAAATGTAGATGTACATTACAGTGAACATTCACCACGAAACTCCCAAAGCTAAGCAAATGGTATCTCTTCAGTATGTGACAGTGATGCCACCAGACGAGTTTGCATTATTGTATGAGGATGTCAGCTAAAATGGGTGCAGCTCTGGTTTGTAGATGGTTATTTTATAACAATATCAGTATACACGTCTGCAAGAAATTGCAGAGCAAACACATCAAAGATGTGTTGACGGTAATGTAGCGTAACTATTATATAGTTTGTTCACCGAGAGCACTGACAAGTTTGACATTTTCAATTGTAAAGTGTCGCGCTCAGTGCAAAGCTTGGTCACAGCTGTTAAATAACCAAATTCAAACCTGCAGTAACCGATTTCTTCGGCTGTTTGAAGGCAGCAGAAACAAGTTGTAAACACAACACTGACATATCATCACCGTTACAGTTGATGTTGTGAACTTGTAAGCAAACTGTTGACTTTAGTACATTTACACATTCAGCAGATACATACTAACATTGTCATTCATTTGGTCTCTACCAACTCTTGCCAAAAATGACACAATGAGAGCAGTGAGAGTGAATAAAAACAGTAAAGTGGCAGCCAGACAGCTGAACAATGAGTCTAAACGTAGTATAAAACTCTGTAAAGCTGAGGGGAGCTGCTGAGGTTCATCACTAAACCGCTTTATAAATCCTTTTATATTTTCACATAGTCACATTTGATACATTGTTATTATAAAAAAATATCAATTATAGCCTCTTTAAGGGATCCTTATTAAAAAATATTTCCTTATGTTTTGTTTTTAGGAAAAAATATCAAATTTGTCAAAATATTGTTACTGGATTGAGATTTTTTTTCCCCTTTTCGTTGACAATCACCAAACATTTGTTTCATAGTATTCAACAGGAGTAAAAATGGCACAAAAAAAAATTAGCCATTCATTCATGTTGAATAAAAATAATAAAGGGGAAATGATCATCTCCAACAGGAAAAATGGTACAAGAAAGAAAGAATTATATTATATTATTATGTTACATAAGGTTATATAAGTTTATACTATGTTATACTATATTTTATACTATGATACATAAATACATACTCCTTTTCAGACACCGTTACTCTTGTTTTGTTTGTTTTTATACCAGTTGTTTATTTTTATTGTATGTTCAAAATAAAGTCATTCATTCATTCATTCATTCATTCATTCATTCATTCATTCATTCATTCATTCATGTCAACTGTCTCATTTCTATCATTTCTTTCTTTACTCAGTGAGTCACTTGTTAAACTCTCAATATTGATTTTGAATTGGCCTAAAAAGATCTAGTAAAATATTCATCTTTTTAATGTACCTCAATGGAAGTTATGGACAAAACCATCAGAATTGCAGAAGTAATACAACAGTCTACTGCGTGACTCTTACCTCTTCTTGATCTGCGCTGTCCAGGTCTCTCCACTCCTCGATCGGCTTCGCCAGGTCAAGGGTGTTCATGGGTATTTTAATCTCTCCGATGACATCATGTTTGGAGAAGCGATCAAAGTCATAGACTGACATGACCAGAGTCTTCCCTCCCATCTCCTGGAATGGAATCTGAAGGACAGAGACCGATCGCATTTTACTGATCCGACTTTGGGGCGCAACTCAGATCAAAACTAAACAACAATATGGGTTTGGACTTTGGCCTAAAGCTCAAAATCCCCCGATTTAATAACATGCAGCCTCAGCAAAAGTAGTCTGACTTTGACAAGGAACTGCAGTTTGAATTGTATTTTATAAAGCTGTGTCAGCAGGCAAGGTGCACCAGAGGTGGCCCTCTCCTTTAATTTGATTCTCTACCACTTTCTCCTTGTCGGACACCTTCAAAGTGTCTGCTGCTTTTTATCACTGCCGGCCAGGAGACAAAGACAAAAGAAGCATTTCACCTTTAACAGGACCTGTCTGCCCATTAAACAGCATCACGTACATGTTGTTTTAATAAGTAATAAGTAAAGGGCGACCATGAGGTGTTTCGGGCTTACCTTGAAAGTAAAGGTCTCGTTGAAGACAGGATTGAGCGTTTTCTTGTGAACCTTTGTGTCAAACTTCTTCTTCTTGTCCGGGAGGACGAAGACTTTGACGTAGGGGTCAGAGGTGCCACCGCTGTCCATGGAGAGGAGATCAGCCGCTTGCAGGATTCCCACAGTCAGCTGGTGAGGTAGGAGGAAGGAATTATGCGACTCACAGTCAAGAAAGCATTTCTTCTTTCTCCTTATTAAACATGGTTTAAGCTTGCACCAAACTTTAAAATCAGTACAGTATTAAGAAAGAATCGATTTAAACCTCTCTTCAGTTTAGTTTGAATTCTAAACCTGGATTAAATGTAATTCTGTTGCACCAAAACTTTAAACTCTAATGTAACATGTGATCCAGCATTAACTTTAAACTTACATTTGACAAGGTTTAAATTTAATATGGCTGCCTTTATAAGATTGATTGAGCAAAATAATCAAGTTCAGACTCAACCTAACCGTGTTTTATGATGTGTCGCTCAAGTTTGTCTGTTAAAACAGTCTGCCAGTTGCTGCCAGGCAGCCTCTTTTATCTCTACTGTAGTGCTGTCTGTTTGTTAATTCTCTTTTATTCGCCCAGATTGCTCCAGTAATTCATGCAAACACATTTTTCTCAAAGGAGTAGAAAATTATCTGCCAAATTATCTTGAGGAGGCTAACTAGACTAACTAACTTTTTAGTTAGCTAGTACAAAATGTAACATTTTGTTAATTTTGTAGCTAGCTAGGAAATAATGTAGCGTTATTAAGTTTTTAGCTAGCTAGCAAACAACGAAACATTTTGTTAAGAAATACAAGGAAGCCAAAAGTTGACAGTATCCCCTCTATTTTATATTTACTCAGTCCAGACAGCAGTCAGATTTATTTATTTATTTAATTATTTTAGTTTGGATACTCCTCCCTTATTGATTAAACTCTATGCCTTGGCCTATTTAATTTTGGTTTACATCAATAAACTTGGATTTACAAAACAGAGATTAGTGTAACTGTGCAGCAGAGCTCTGCTTAACTTTAAATCTAGATTTATTCATTTTAAACCTAGTTTTGCTAAATTCTGATTAGATGTAATCTTAGATTAAATTAATCTCTGTTGGTGCATCCAAGTCCCTGATCCTGTTTTTCTTTTTGGCTAATTAGCCAAAAGAAAACATGGCAAAGGAATCGCAGTGTGTGATGCTTACATAAATACTTAAAGGATCTACATTTTGATGAGAAAATATTAAATAATTTACTCAAGTGATTTGTTTGCTTGCCTTGTTCTCTTGGAAGTCATAATCGATGGAGTACTGCAGCTTCCCGAGCTTTTCTTTCTCCTTCACTTCTTCTTCTTTTTCATCTCCAGTCAGTCCAGGTTCCACATCATCTTCTTCATCATCATCATCCTGTTTCTGCAAAGACAGAGGGGACGGGGGGGAGGGCAGGCGGCAGAAGCAGGAGTAAGAAGACGGCTCTGAGGAGGCGGCTGTGCTGAACACAAAACCTCGGCCATCAGCAGTCGGGTTAGTCACAGCACCTACCTGCCACTTACCCCCGCTCACCCTGGTGTTACTAGTGCAATCTGTTCATCGATGACCACGGTTGCAACCTGACTTGATTTCACTATTTCTTGGGTGACACCATTTGCTGTTTTCTTTTTTTTTTTTCATGAGCATTACAGGTATGATAAAATCAGCTAAAATCATAGGTACTGTAGGGAATTTATCTTTGACTACAGCATGTTGAAGAAATGCCATTTCAGTAGACCTCTATGTTATTGTGCAAAGAGTGGAGAGAGATAGAGAGAAAGAGTGAGAAAAAGAGGGAAACAACAGAATAAAAACAGTCAATATACAGGGGGTGGACAGAAAAACAGGAACACTTTACAATATACTGCAATCTACAACAAAAGCCATGCAGAAACCTCTACAAGTTCACCCTTTTTCACGCATAAAAATGCAGATTGGCAAATCTGTATTACTGCTAATTGCTTTGTCAAATCAATAGGACTCACTTGTGTAGCTGCCTGTAATTGGAATATTTCTGGCGGTGGACAAAATAATGGGAACGTGATTTGAAACAGGATTTCAACCTTGAAGTGACTGCATCGCGGTAACACAGGCAGCTACACAAATCCCAAATATGACTCATCCCAAGTGAGTCATAATAAGTTGTTAAGTTGTTAAGTCTAAAAAATCGTGACGGCATATCCCACACAGAGGAAAGCTGCATCAGCAAAGATGAGCCAAACTCACAAGTAAACAGACTGGTGGGATATTATGGGATATTTTCTGAAAAAAACGAGAAAAAAAAAACAACAACAACACAAAGCTCAATCTTTTTGGCACAAAACTCAAACACTTCGTATCTATGGTATGCAAGGTGTTCTTGTTGTTTTGTCCACCCTGTGTACAGTATTTCAAACACAAGCTGTCACAAGCAGAAGCAGAGCGTCCTCACTGAGAGGAGCCGAAGGACAGAGCTCTGAGTTATAGATGTGATCTGATCAAACCACTGACGCAGTGATTTCTGACACTCTTCTTGAAAAGCTCTCAAACTTGCTCAGACTGCAGGCGGATATCCTCCCGCTGATAGTGTAAGCTGCTTGACAAACAGGTTTATTTCAAGCCCGACATTATTACTGTTTGCCGTCTATCTGTTCCTGACATCCCAAAGTCTCATTAATGTGTTTACACTGGTATTGTTGATAGGATTTTGCAGCTATTATTACTCTGGTCTGATTATTGTAGCTCACTTAATTACTGATATATTTCAAATTTTAATTCCAGAGCCCAGATTTTCCAGCTGATGCTCTAATGTGAATTATTGGGACTCTTGACTATAAACTAGAACAAAATTCAGCAGTTTACTGGCAGCTAACTGCTCCTGAAACTATCAGGGTTTAATGAAGAACAGGGCTGTCGCAATAGCTGCAATTTTGAAATACCACACTAATGACAAGCCAACTGCAAGGGATGGCAAGTATCTACAAAAAACGTAAGGTCCATGGTGTTTTTTCTTTATTTTTCTTTATGTCTTACACTTAAATGTATATTAAAGCTACAACAAGGAGTTTGTAACTGATTATGAAACAGTCTCAATTTAATACTGGTGCCTCTATAAGACCAGAGAAGATTGTGTGTTAGCCAGTTAAAAGGAAGAAGGAGGAGATTTTTAGTTAGATAAATTTATTTTTGATGCCATATTTTGTGGTTATGTCAGTGGAATCAATTTGGCTTTTGACTACAGGAACCTCCAAAATCAGCTGACTGGCCAGTACCTCAGGCTGGGCGATGTTGGACTGATGTTGTGATATTGAGGGACGGTCAAGAAACTGTGTGAAAGTTACAACTCATTTGAAGCAAACTTAATGAGAGTAGTAGGTTGGATGGCAGTATCTTTTTGTGAAAGTTTACTGCAGCTGCGTTTGCTTTGTCATACAGAAGCCAGCTGGTTCTCTCTGTGATCTTTGTCGCCAGTGTGTGCATCTATTTGTGTTGCTGCTTTATGGATGTTTACTTTACTACCCAACTAGCTAGCTCAGTCAGGCCATTAAGTTTCCCGCTGAGCAGTGAAGTGAGAACCGCAGATAATGTTACGCTTAGACTGGGTTGCACCAACGAAGATTAATTTAATCTAAGATTTGTTCCAATCTAATCAGAGTTTAGCAATTCTAGGTTTAAAATGAGTAAATCCAGTTAAAACTCAAGCAGAGCTCTGTCCGCACAATTAAAAACTGATCTCACTTTAAAGTGAAATTAATGAGTTTAATCAATATGGAGATGGAAAACAGTTAACTTTCAGCTGCTCTGTACTACTCAACAAAACATTGCCCCGTTTGTTAGCCTGCTAAAAATGTACAAACGTTACCTTGTTTGCTGGGTAGCTAAAAAGTAAGAAGGAAAAAATACATTGTTTGCTAGCTAGTTTAAAAGTAAAAGCAAAATGTTGTTTGTTAGTTAGTTGGTCTATATGATGGTTCGGCAGAGAAGCTCTAAGTTGGGGTTTAAGTTTAATCTTTCTTCAAGTTATTTTAAAAGTTTGGTGCAACATAATTTAAGTTTAAACCCCGATTGAACAATGATCAGGTTTAAAAAATTAATCCTTGTTGGTGCAACCCAGTCTTAGTATTACTGCACCAAATTACTTCATTTAATCTAAATGAGGCCATTTGCAAAAACAAACAAAGCAGCGTCTGTGACAACACAACGTGCTGTCAAGAAACCTACAGTAAATAACGAAAGTGGAAATTCCGTCACTGTGACAGCCCTAATGAAGACGATTATTCGAGTCCTCTGCTAGCATCCATCTTGCCTTTACATCACACTCAGCGGCTCTTCGGTCTTTCGGCCCTTTAGAAGCGGTCATGACTAACAGGGTGAAAGCAATTTGCTCTGATATGAATAATGAAGTAAACTTTCACTTCAGATACTGTATGAAGCTGGATCGTATCTCAGTATGGCCTACTTTCCTATGGCTGTCTTCTTGAAAAAACACTGATGTCTTCGTAAGACTGGAGGCTCCAGCTACTCACTGATGAGCTGGAAGAGGAACAGGGCACACACACACACACACACACAGATAATACACACACTGTCACACCCACTGCACACCGTACTGTACTGCACACACACACATACACACTTTTGCTTACATGCAGGCTCTCATGCATGCTTAAGATCTCGCTCTCACTCCCTCAGACGTTCTCACACAATATCCTTATACTGTATGTGGCATTCTCTATCTTCATTGTGCTAAATGCTTTTCATTCAAGCATGCCAGGCCGCACAATGCAGGATCCGAGTTTCCGGCCGATGGCAAATGTAAATGAATTACCTTATAATCTCTGAGGGCAGATAAAAGTAATGCTTTGATGTGTGTGTGTGTGTTTTTTTTTTAAAACCTCTGCGACAAATTTTTGTCAGGTCCAAAAATTTCTGTACACGTGTTCTGAGTGAAATGTACGCATCCATGGCGGGATCATGCTACATTGAGAATTTCCAGTTGTTCTCAAACTTCCAGTGCGGGTTCAAAGATGAAGACATGGTATGTCTGAATGTATGCCCTTTGGCCAACTCAGTGGCGTGAATCGCAAGCTCAGTAATGAGATCTTACTCGAGGAAATCTGTGGTAAAACAGTCAGTCGATTGTATCTTTAAGTTGTAATCAAGTGAAATCAGGCATCTGGGCAAACATTCTGGCCCACCATTTCTCCTCAGCGAAACCCAAGTGCTTCAGGGAGAGAGGGCGTAAATGACTGTCACCTAGTATGTCAGCAGCATGGGTCATCCAGGAAAGTTACTCTCAAGTCAAGTTGTGGCCATTCAATGGTACCTACTGCAAGGGCATATGCTGGTCTTTGTCAAGAGATATAAACAGCTTTATCTGTCGTCAAACTCTGAGCGTGTTTGCACAAGCGTGGCACAGTGTGGAAATTTCAAATCAATGTATAATGTGGAGAAATTTCTTGCAGGACGTTGTTTTTTTTTGTTTTTTTTTGGATGTGTTGCACAATGGAGGCCTGTTATGGTGGAAACATGCTCAAAGCTCTCAGTTCGGTAAAGATTCAGCTATTATTTGACAAATATCCAGCTTACCCCTTGCACATGCATGTTAGTGATCTCTAGTGAGTTGCTGAGTGCACTCGTCATTCAAAAGGCTCAACCATAGGATGAGTTTCATGTTCATTTCAAACCATAGACACTTAAACACGTCTCTCTTCTGTTGGTTTTTTGCCAAAGAAATTGCAATCTCTGGATATTCAAGACATAGCAGTTGGTGCGGCATATCAGTTCAGTGGATTTTGCGAAGCAGCTTAATCGCTCCCATAGATTCCTCAAGCACCCGCAGCACCTAAGCTTGCAAAAAACTAAGGAAGCCATAGCACTCATTGTCATCATCATCACTGCAATCCAACCCCTCCAAGCCCAGCCCACCCCGACCACCGCTCCCCCCCCTGCCCTGGTCTGCGCTTACAAAAAGCGGCCAGAGAGGGGCGCCGCGTGCTGTCAGACCTACCGTAGGCAGAGAAGTCCACCACAGTCAAGATACACGGAGCACACATAAGACACAAAGCAGGAAGGAGGAGAGCAGAGACAAAGGCAGAGATTGAACTCACAGCAGACACCAAAGAAGGGTAATCACAGCAAATGCAGTCAGCTACACTGTAGGGAGCGAGGAAAATGACAGATAGAGAAGCCTCCTCATTAGCACAATCATATCTTGTGCAGCAGGGCTGTTGGGTTTTTAAAATAACTCACACACTTTTAGATGTATTCTTATTGTACTTTGCCAAATCATCAATCAAGTGTGTGAAAAAAAATAATAATTATAGGCCCAAAAACAACAGCATCGTGCTAAACTACTAATTTTCATAATTACTCTTTAATGGCTGTGAAAACAATGGTTAGGCTGCATAGATAAGAGTCCTGTCATTTTCCACTCAAATCCCAAAGCACAAGTGAGAGAAAAGAGCAACAATAACATGACAAATACATTAAATAACAGAAAAAAAGAAAAGAGAAAAATGAAACATAATCACGGTGGATAAAGAATGTAATTAACACCTGCAGAGAATACACACTGACTGGGTTAGAGAGCCATCAAAAAGTTAAACAGCCTGTACCAATGATATGTTATCTAATACATTTCTGTTGTTTGTTATACTGGGGGGTTTTCAAAGTCCGAGGCTGTGGGCCTCCCCTCAGACAAAGCTTGGAAAAAAGGCGTCCCCACCCTTTATTTACTTACATAGTTTCACTCAATTTCCTGGATGTCTGTGGGATCACGAGAAAGATATTTTATCCCATGTTAGGCAAATGCTAACTACATAGCTAGCTGGTAGATAGATAGATTGATGTATATTAGTTAGCTAGTTAGCTAGACTTTTACATTTGCAATCAAATGGTACCAGCTAGCTAAGTATTAATTTAGATTACCTAGCTACATGATTGATGTAGAATAGCAAGCTGATGTAGATTAGCTATACATGTGTTATAATGAACTAGATACTGGATGCAAAGATGGCAGCCATTCAGTCCAGTGAGAATTGCTCGCCTGTCACAAACTCCTAAAAAGTTTTCTAGCTTCCAGGTTTACTTCCTGGATATGAAACCCCACAGAATATGAGCAGTACTGTTTCCTTCCTTGCCCCCGTCCGCAAGTTCCTACTCGGCCCGGAGAATTTACATGGTGATGATGTTTTAAATTGCTTTTCTCGGCTCTAGGAAAGTTTTACAAATGTAAGATCTCCATGGGTCAAAAAATCCTTCAATAGAAACAGTCATAATTGTTTGCAGTTGGAGGTGTCCTGTCAACAGTTTAAAAGAACTCGTTGCAAGTCCGTGAGTGGCCACTGGGACAAATTAGAGGCAAGGCTGAGCAGTAATGCTCTATTCAGATATTACATCTATGAGATTAGCCCACTAGTTAGCTAATGATTGATGCACATTAGCTTGGAAGTCAATGATTGATGTTGAATAGCTAGCTGGTCAGCTAATGGTTGGTGTACATTAGCAAGCTAGTTAGAACTGTTCCTGGAGCACAAAGCAAAAGGGGGAGGTATCTCTGAACTATCACTTAAACCATGTCACGCGCATTAAGGCTATTTATGTGATCTCCTTTTGATAACTAATTAAATATTTTTCACTTCCATTCATTGAATCATCCCTGGAACACTTTGGACCCCCTTGGGAAGGCCCGCCTCCCACTTTGAAAACCTCTGTGTTATATAATTAGCTGAGGCAAACTTATCACTACATGCATGTTTTCTCTCTATTCCAGCACAAAGCTATACTCTAAGCTGTTACATAATCGGCTCATAAACAGGCTAAAGTTGGCTGTGGCTCGCTTTGCTTCGTATACAGTGTGGGCGTAAATCCCCACGGCCGTGATGCGAACTCCCACGGTGGAACATACCTCTCCCCCTTTCAGGTTCTTCATTCCCATGTCACCCTTCCCCTTCTTGCCCTTCTTGTTCTTCTTCTTCTTGCAACAGCATTTCTTGATGATGCAGAAGCAGCATGTTAGAATGAGTAAAGCAGCGACCACGGCAATGGCAATGATGGCCCAGGACGGCACTGAGGAGGATATACAGACCAATGTATCGATGGCACATCCATACCCAGAAAGAGAAGAAAAGAAGCAAATACTTTGACATTTGACCAACCAATCATTTAGCCTACTCCATGTCATGTCCTGGGCCAAATATATTTAGTGAGAGGTGCTAGGTTAGCAATTAGATTGGATGAAAATTAGATTTCTCTGCCATTAGGAAGGGCAGCCAGTGATCAATACTGAATAAAGACATTATGAGGCTGCCAATGCCTGCAGCAAAAGAGAAAATCTAATTCCAAAATCGTTGCTCAGAGTTACATCAATAGAAGTTGGTTGATCAGAGCAGGTTTCTTTTGTTTTTTTGTCCGGCACTCACGTGGGATCTTGTCGATTTCATTCAGGAACTTGTTTTTGATCTCGTCGAAGGCATCGTTCTTGTTGACTGGCTCGGTGGAGTTGTCAGCGGAGACTACTGCGACAGGGGCTGGAGTCATAGTCAAGGCACTGGCCCCTGTTGGCTTAGCAGCGACCATGGGCGTTGTCTGATGCTTGAACAAGTTCCACTTCGGCATTTAGGCTGCACACACGGTCCCTGAAAGACAGCATGAAAACATTGTCATTAGGAGACACCAACACTCGGATAAATGTGCAAGTATCTAACCACGAATGGCTTGTTTTCCGCTTGTGTGTCAAAATTGACATGCAGATATTCAAAGTCAGTAAAGGATTGTGTCATTTAGCCAATTTTCACAGTTTTGGAGACACTTGAAAAAGAAAAACTACTGGATTCACGTTTGTTATGCAAATATGTATTTTCTAGACAAAGTAATTCATTGATAAAGGCGATAACTCATTAGCTCTCAACTTCATAATGATAAATTAAATCAAAAGAGGGAATTATTTATGGGCTATGGTTTGTTTAACTGCCCAAATTGATGGATAAGGTTTGTTGCTTTAATTAATAGAGCTGTTTTAAGACTGGCATCTAAATTAAACACTCAGCAGAGTCACTTAACTCTTCTGAAAATTCTCTAAACAATGAAAAAGGATCAAAAAGTGGCTATATCTCAGGTAGTAGAGAAAGTCAGCTGTTATTGATCCCTGGGCCGTGTCTACATGTAGAAGTGTCCTTTAGCAAAATACTGAACCATCAATTTGCTCCTTATAAAGCGTGTATGCATGGGAAAATGGAAGTGATTTTGAACAAAAGTGCCAAATAAATGTAAAGTAATGTGACTTTGGAGCACTGGCGTACAACACATGATTAATTATATTTCCTGCAGCTGTTGAGCAGTTCAAAGTCTGAGTCTGAGTCTGAGCAAATATTTTTTTCTTCATCCGCTGCGAAAATAAACACAGTTAGATGAGCAAAATGAATCTGGTTTTTGCCAGATTTGCCACAGATATGTCTGGAGTTCCATGGATGCAAATGTTGGAGAAGTAAAAGATTTCTTCTTTTCTGTCTTGGTGTTTGTTATTTAAACTAAATTTATCAGCCTCTGTGAGATCAAGACCAAAAATGTAATGAAAATTTCATTAAAATGTTTTCTTGACGGTGCAAACACACCCCGTGTCACACCTCCAGTCCTTGTTAGCTGAATCATTATGAAACAACCAGAACAGAGTATTGTCTAATACATCCAGATCAAAAGGCCTGTCTGTCCAACACCTTACATTCATCCATGTCAAAACCAAAGACGGCTGGAAGCACCTTCTTTGCAAAAGATGACATTATCTGCTGAAAGTCCTGATATATGCACACATCTTCTGTCAGCAAAAGATTGACAGAAACAGCTCTATTATAAAATGGAGCAAGTCAATCACAAAGACAAATTCCAGATCTTACAAACCATACATGTACAGTAAAAAAAAAACAGTCCTGTCTCTGTCTTTACCTTTCACTGTTTAGCTTTCTTGTCCCTTCCTTCTTACTCTTGTATAAGTAAATTGAAAGCAATGAAAAAAAAAACAGCGTCAAATTCCTTGTATGTGTACACATACTTCTGATTCTGACATTTATTTGATGTCCCAAATCAAAATGCTTAAATTTAACAAACAGGTCTTATTTTCTGTATACAGGATTAAGGTTATCAAAATGATATTAAATCTTATATTAAATATTCAATCAAAAATAAATCAAAATGAGCTTTTAAGTGTCAATAATCAGTATCAAGGGCAGGATTGGTGATCTTCTCGATGTTTGTTGTTCTCAGTTAACTGGTGAAATAAGTTATAATAAATAAAATAAGTTCTATTTTTATTATAATTTAATTAAATTATTTAAATTTGACCATATGTTAAACAGAAAACTCAATTAATCGAATCAAACTTATACCTTAAAATCGAAAGAAAAATCTAATCGTGGATTTGGAGAGCTGTGACATTCCTATAATGGATGCAGCTGCATGACACACGAGTTTAATTCTTAAATAATTTAAGTCTTTTTCACCCCTGTTTTTCCAGAAGTAGTAGGAAACACACCGTCGCCTTGAATAAATGATGAATTTCTTTTTGTTTGACCACTGTTGGAAACATCTGACACAACTCAACAAATTATATAGCATAAGTTTAGTCCTTTTAAGACATTTTAATGCTAAAATGTTGCATCTTTAATGACTGTGGATGTAATAAAGGAAGGACTATTATGACATGTGACTAACTGAGAGTTGCGTGTAATGTTTGGTATATTGGACATATCATTCAGAGACGTGTTCAACTCTTCCACAACACAGGAAGTGAGAAAACATTCCGACAAACTTTTGGAAACATATGACAAAGCTCTTTTTTATGACTCAGTCAAGGTCTGAGCCCTTTGGCTTTGTAACGTTCAATCCATTTCCGCTGTGGAAGTGCACAACAATTTCTTCTATAAAATGATTTATTGTGGCAGTCTACAGCACAGTCTGCCATTTTACTGTGTTTCTAGCATATTTCACAGTGTTGTGAGGTGAATGGACAATGATTTGAGATCCGTTACTGACAATATTTATGAGAAATAACTACCAATTCTCAGTTTATTGTCACACCTTTGTTTTGTCTGGACGCTGCGCTGTACTCGAGCCAACACAGCCTGACCAGGAAAAGTGTTTAAACCGTAGAGAGAAACAAAATGAACAACTACAAGCGACATTCTGTAGCGGTGTTTCCGCAGGCCAAACAAATGTTCAATCAGAGCTCTTATCGGTTCCAGAAATCACAGTGTGACAAGTGCAGCTGAAAGCAGCCTGCCAGCAGAGTGATGAGTGATCGGACGAGACCTCGCTTCAGAAAGCACGGAAAGATGACAAGCATAACAAGAGGAGACTTCTGCTGTTGATTTTATTAAAGTCACGGTGATACGGGCAGGAGGAATTTCCCATTTCTCAAGTGCCAATTCTCCAAGTTTGTGCCAGAGATTCTGCATCTATTTATTGCCACAAATAAATTATTCAAATCGAGTCTGACAGCGGGAAGGATAAGCTTATATTATTCACGGCCAGTTTATACATCTTAAAATATATGTCTCTAAAATAACTTGTGCTGCTGTCACGTAGGCAGCCAACGTCTTGTTATAATATACTGAGATAGGAACTCAGTTATTGAGAAAATGACTCAGAATCACTTTAACCCATCACGCATTTAAAAAAAAGAGAGGTTTGCTCAATAAATCCACAATCAGAGTCCTCACTCTCTGCGTTACGCATTACTGTAGATATTGTGACAGTGTTAAAAGCCACCACTTTCATCTGAGGTTTATGTGCATTTTATCCTGTTTGTCCCTCACATCAGGCCGAGCCAGACCAATTAAATTAACATTCATGGATATGTGCTCAAGCATTTTATCTCCTCCTCCACTCTGAGGGCAACAGTGAGGACGGACGGAGAGGACACAGACTTACGCTATTGTTTTATGACAGCCATTAGTCCTGCTTCAGAGGCAGCTCTTAGTACTCACTACAGAAAAATCAACCATACAAACTGCTTTTCTTTCAAGAAGGAAGTGTTATACTGTCTTTACTCTTAAACAAGCCTAAGATTTATGAGGAATTACCTGCTGACTGAGGAAGCCAAACTGTACAGGATTTCTAGTACATCATATTGAATAACAAGTAAGTAACAATCCTGTAATCTCCATATAAACAGAGACAATAATACTTAACAAATCCAGCTGTTTTAATAATTTAAATAAAACAAAAATAAGACAAAGTTTCTACAACCATACTAGAACCTCTGTGAGACTGCATTTAGGCACGGTGCTTCTCGGAGCTAAAGGCCAATGTCAGCATGCTGACATGCTGATGTTCAGCAGGTGTAATGTTTACCATGTTCTCCATCTGAATTTAGTGTGTTAGCATGCTAACATTTATAACCAGAGGAGGCTATTTCTGAAGAATTTGCAGCATGACACCAAACTCCACTGCTGTCTTTAAAAGTTTAGTAATACCAACAATGTAAGAAAAATGTGGAATATTTTAAGGTTTGAATTGAGTTCATGTCTCTATGTATGAATGAGCAGATAAAAGTTGAAAGGAGTAGCATATGAGTACTTGAAAATGTGTGAAACGGATAAAGGATGTAAATTATAGTGTAATCTGGGAGCTAAACTGTATTGCTTCAATAATGGCTGGGAGCTAAACAGGTTTTAATTTGTATGAGGAAGCTGCTAAAGGAGTAGGAATGCTTGGAAAAGTGGAAATTAGTCTCATGAAAATGAAGGGGATTTACCATGTTCACCTTCTATATTTAATGTATTAGCATGCAAACATTTGCTAACTAGAGGACACAATTTCTGAAGAATTTTGAGTGTGAATGCTGGACAGCTGACACCAAAGGTTTCACAGTGCCAATAGTGTTTGAATGATGTGGAATATTTTAAGGGTTAAATGGAGTTTATGGCTCTATGTATGAAAGAGTAGATAAAAGCTGAGTAGCATATGAATAGTTAGAAAAGTGTGAAACGGATAGAGGATGTAAAATATTGTGTAATCTGAGAGCTAAACTGCTTAGGTTGCTTTAATTTGTATGAAGAAGCTGCAAAAGGAGTAGGAATACTTGGAAAAGTGGGAAATGGTCTCATGAATATGAATGGGATTTACCATGTTTACGATGTAAGTATAGTGTGTTAGCATGTTATAATTTGCTAATTAGTGGTAAACACAAAGTACAGCTGATGCTGAAGGGAATGTCATTAGATTCCATAAACCAGTGTATTGGACAAATTCAATTTTTGACCTGAATATGGTGTCAGATTAAAAATTAAGGGATCACTAAATGATTGTGGTAAATCCTGAGGGGGTACATGAATGTTTGTACCAAATGTCACGGCAGTCCATCAAATAAATGTTGAGACATTTTACTCAAAAACATAATATCAACATCATAGTGGCAATAAGGGAAATGTCAGCGAATCACCAAAGTCATTACATTGCAATTATGTGAGCGTACTGAAGAACTACACATGACACAACTACATTCTGTCATCATACTCGCATTTGATTGGTTTGTAGTTTCAGTTCAATTCCTCTCTCTTTCATAGTTTTGGAGATAATTGAAAAATGTCATTTTATTCTCAGACTAAAGTCACCAGGTCAAATGTGATCAAACATTTGGTCTCTTTTTCTCCACATGTACTACTGTGGCTCAATTTGTTGAGTTGTTCTTCCTATTTCCAGTTCTGAGAAACACTAGAAACAAACTGAACTGAGCCATGGTTCACTTTGATCTGGACTGTAACCACCTGCTTTCTGTTTGACTGTTTGGCCCAGGGGCCTTTTCACACCTGTAATTTTAAACTGGAAAGTCTGAAAGTCCAGACCAAAGAAAGCAGGTGTGAAAACACCCTAAGATTCTTCCTCTGTGGAGCATAAATTTCTGTACCAAACTTAATGGTAATCCATCCAATAGCTGAGGTATTTCTGTTTGAACCAAAGTGGTGGGCTGGCTAAAATCAGAGGGACTTGAACTATGCATATACTCAGAAATAACCAGATATATATGATAGAGACAAGAAGCAGTCCCCACACTTGTATGGAGCTTGTATGAAGTTATTTTTGGCCTAAATGCCCTGGGATTCAGACTGGAGGGTCAACGGTTCAATCCCCTAACCAACAGATTATATCTGGGAAAGAATGTAATAGAGCGCTGCTTGCCCCTCACTTGTTACCACCACTGAGATGCCCTTCAGCTAGGCTCTTAACCTCCATCTGCTCCACTGGACCAGATCAGGCTGTGGTTGTAGCTACTGGGCAGCTTCCAGGTATATGTGTACATGACTGTATGAGTGTGGAGCCGAGCGATCCTGAAAAACGAGCATTCACGCTCAGGAAACCTTCCTGGATGAATAAAAGTTAAAAATAGACCTCTTATCCAATATGAATTTCATATAATACTCAATTACTGAGATGTGTGGGAGTTTTTAGCTTCATCTCCCAACGTGCGTCTCATTTCGTTAGCATTTGAGTCATCAGAATTAGTTAAAACAAAATGGCTCGGCTCCACGGCCCAGAGCAGAGCAGCAATGGGCATGATCTGGCCCTTATCACGAAACACACTGCTCCGAGTTGGATGGGGATCAAGCACTTTTATCTTTGGTGCACAAACAAACAGGGTGTAGCAGCCCCACGTATTAACACGGCAATTTTACTGAAAAATTAACTGTGGTACATAAAGGTGAAATGTGTGTGTCTCTCTTAAAGTCTACCAGCTGAGACACATGCAAGGTGAAGGCAGATGGATTTAATATTTGTAAGAATCACTGCTGTGGAGTCGAAGAGGAAACTAAGAGCTGTGCTGTGTGCTTCTTTCATTTCCAAAGAATTAAACCGCTTTCTTTTTAAACAGATTTAACAGCTACTTTTGTTTTGTGGTGGAAAAACTCACCTCAAATTTTATGCATCTCCCTCAGACAAACATTTATTTACAGAATCTGAAAAACTTTCATTACAAGGCAATGGAAATTTATCATTGACAGGGCTAACACAGTACACACAGAGTGTGACAATATTAGGAATATCTTCCTAAAACAGCCAAATCTTGCCTAACCTACTACTTTATCTTATCTGCATCCTCTCATGATTTTTACCTTAATTCTACATCTTACAGTATACCATACCATATTTGTGTTGGGGCATGTAAGACAAGTATTTTAGTAAATTTTTGTGCCTTTATTACAGACTGATTGGGTTTTTCAAAACAATCGATATCAAAACAAAGAATAATTCTATTATTCAATGCATAATCAAACATACATGGTTACAGTAACCTGTTATTTTAGATGGAATTTTCATTAATTAATGAAAAAGGAAAATACATTGTGTTATGCTGTAGATTTCAGAGCGTGATGGGTCTTTAACGGGGGAGGGGGGCAGTATATCAGAAGCATAATTTAACTGCATTATGCTATACGTCAGGTGTTCCCAAATTTTTCTATGCCAAGGCCCCTCAGATAGTATTAGCTGAGCCCCCCTTCTGCAAGATATTTGAAAAACCCAGTCAACTGGGTTTTTGGTCTCTGCTGGGAGCTGTTGTTTCAAGTGACACTGAAGTTTAAAAACGCTCATTTGAGAAGGCCTCAAGGCAGAAAACGCATTTAGGACACTCATAGTTTTATTATGTGCGGCAGTAAATCCATACATTATGTATGCTGCATCATACTTGTGAGTTTTACTTGGCCAGGCATTTTTTGGATTTTTGCATCTCATTTTTGCATTTTTTTTAAATAGTTAGTATGAGTTATCTGCAAGCTAGCTTCATGTGATGAATGATGTTTTGACTGGCAGGAAATTAGAAAGTTGCATGGCAAATAAGATTTGATATGTTATTGGAAATTACATTTTACAACAATTCAGATGATGAGAATTCGGTTTCTTATAATTATTTGTTTTTTGCATTGTGCTGAAGATCTCACAAGCAAAAATCACTGTCATACATTATATTATAATATAGGCTATATTTAATGCTGTCCAGTAATGTTTTTAGATTAGATTTGCTGCCATTTAGGATGGAAGAAACATGTAAACATTCAGAAAAGATGACTCAGGCAAAAGATACAGCAGGTGACATGTGAGTGTTTCGGTACAGGACTTGAAACTAACTTTTTCACCACCTTCCCAAAACTCACAATCATTCCGGCCACACTGACAAGACTGCCTGCAGACGTGTTTGCACACAGTTATTTGGTTATCGGCCTCATGAGTGCAGGCAATGGCTGACGCTGATTATATCAAAATGCCAGAAAATCGGCTGATCAATTAATTGGTCTATCAATATTTACAGAGAGTGTAGAGAGGAAACTGAGGGAAAAGAGAGATGCAACAAAGGTCCCCAGCTGGTCGTGAATCTGGGACGTTGTGGTTCGTGGTCGGCATCTTAATCCCCAAGGAGTTAGGGGGTGCCTTCTGCAGTATATATAACACGCTGAGCTGCATTTTTTAAAATGCTATAAATAAGAGTGTTAGAGACAAATAAGATTAGTCAGAGAAAATTTAAAACATACTCATGCACATTAATGGATTATCACATCATATGTTGTCTTCATCATCATTAGAGAAAAATATGAGTCACTTAGAAACACTCAAATATGCCTGCAGGCTAAGTGCTCTTACTTAATTACCTCCCACCTGTCAAACTCTAATGATAATCACTACGTCTCCTTTCCTCTCACATACAAATACACAACGACGACGACTGTGACAATGAAATGCTGCGCTCCTAATCTGACGTCGTGTGTGTGATGACCCGTTGACCACAGAGTGTGACAACCTCTCCAGTGACAGGAAACCCCAGCCTGCAGCCTGTGTGTGTGTGTGTGTGTGTGTGTGTGTGTGTGTGTGTGTGTGTGTGTGTGTGTGATTGTGTTTATTGAGAGCTTATTAGCACCCAGGTCAGATCCAAGAGAAAACAACCTAAGGAGAATGAGCAGTAAAGTCATGCAGCTGTTTCATTACACAACAACAAGTACCCTGAACAGCAATTAATTAACAACCCACAGCCCAGACGCCAAAGTCCTTTGTTTCCCCCCCAGCCTTGACAACTTGCCTCTATTCCAGTTCAAACAGCTGTCAGCCACTGGCCAATATATATATATGTATATGTGAGTGGGTGTTCAAATTTGAATTTAATGCAGCACATGCTTCAAAAGTCTCAAACGTCTTTGCTCAGACTTTCAAAATGGCTTCTGTAAATGGAGAGAAAACTGGTCACGGTGTCATGTGACTGCAGCTCGGGGCAACAGTCAGGAGCAGTGGGGCGGCAAATTAAGTATTGAATATTAGGCACTGTGAAAAGGTTGCTGTATTCAAAGAAAAACAATAGCAATGGCCGCTCAGCTGCCACCGCCAGACGACCGGAGTCCGAAATACAGAACAATCTCAACAATGTGACCCCAACGGAATCATTCAGCCCCCACCGAGGCCCCCGCTGCCATCTGTGACATTACAGGTTATGTGTGGGCGGGCGGAGTGATTGGCCTGCAGCCGAACTAGCTGCACATCCCGTGCCGCTTCATTTCCTCTAAGTCTCGCTAATGTGATTGCTACAGTATGAGCTGGGTGGGATTATTTAAAAACATGCAAGAAGTTAGTAACTTTCAAGGCTTTAAGTGATGGAGAGACTATCAATTAATTTGATAATTTCAGATTTAGGTCAATGCAATGTGCAATTTATGCAATGTGGTGTTTCTTTCACAGCGGGGCAGATTATCTCTCTCTGAGAAATTGCGTGTGTGTGTGTGTGTGAGTGACTCTTTCATCTGCATCCCATTGAGCTATTTTAGGTGTGAACCAAGTTGCATAAGATATCGAGGATATCGTTTAGAGGATAATTGCTCGCATCTTGAATTTATGATAAACACGCTTGAAGAAAAACGACACCCGCTGAGTCACAGCTGACCCCCTGATCCGTCTGGACTCGATTTCAGCTGAAAATGTGCACTGGAACATTTAGGAGAACAAGGGGTATAGCTGTTTATTAGATCCATCAGACAGAGCATTACTGTAGTCAGAGAGCTGAGCTGAGCTGAGATGGTGGAGTTCTTTCAATTAGAGATAATGTTCAGCTTTGTTCCTGAACTCTTGCTACTCTATGGTAATTTCCCCCTGCTGAAATGGACTTGGGGCTCCCACAGTCATAATGGTCTCATTTTGGCAAAGTTTTAATAGGATTACAGGAGGGATACTGATGGCTGCATTGCTTGTTATTTACCACTGAAGGATGAGATGCTGTTTGGGACTTGGCCCAAGCCGAACCTGAGAATAGGGTTAGTTTCATAAGCAGAAAAAAATCATTATAATAACAGAACTCCTGAAATGGCCATTTCTGCTATTGTTCATTAAATGGACTCATGACTGATAAAACTTTTACTAAATGCTCTGCATTCTTCACCCGACTGTAGTTTAAAATATTGAGCTGAGAGCTGCCCCTGATCAACCCTTTCTCCTAGCAATTACATTTGTATATTACTAAATTGTTTTCATAATTTTGTATTGGTAACAGTGTAATTCCTGCCTGGATTATATGTTCAGAGACAATGTTTCTTTGAGTGAATGAAACAGGACACATATCTAACGTGATGGAGTTGGTTGGGGTCGATGGGAGGTGTACAAAGTGCAGGACTGGGACACCACAGTCTGGGGTTTATGTCCACACTCCTGCAACAAAAGCACTATGGTGAAGGTAAGAAAATATAATTTTGTTTAGGGTTAAGCACTTTGGTTAAGGTAAAGTACTATCGTGATTTTGATTAGGGGTAGGGAAAGATTGTAATGTCAAATAAATTAATAAAAGATTGTATGTCTAAAGTCACGGCTTCCTTTTGAATAATGTTGTAGTCACTATGACTGGATAGTGTTTTGCGAGATTACCTACTGTGGCAGAAAACAAATGATGTTGTCAGTAAAGGTTTTGCTAATATGTTCAGTATCACCTAGGGTTATAATGATATTCCAAAAACTCAAGGTTGGGTACTACCATGATAAAAAGTCTACGATATATTTAATGCAGAAAAAAGACAACTTTTTGTTCATACACTTTTTTCCTTTTAACTTAAAGTGCTTCTGCTTTCCTTCTTTAATGAAATAAACTAAAAGTAGCCAGCCATGACCTCAGCATGTGCAAAAAGCTGGCATGAATCAGGGCATGAATTTCATGGAGGCCGTGAATGTCATGGCCGCCGTGCCCCCTTAGTCTGGCCTTATGCCCCTCAAAAAAGAAAAAAAAGAAAACAAAGAAAAAGAAACTGCCCTGAGGCAACATCAAGTGAAACACTGCACACATAAACAATGGTGGGTATGAACCACTGGAAAACCAGGCTATTTATGAATAGAGTTAATAAATTAAATAATAAAATAATAGCTGACACAGTGGAATAAGAAGTGTTACGAGCCAAACGAGTATTATAGCCTAATGTTAACAAACATGTTAGTCCCCCTGACTCCTCACCCCAATGACCCTGATTAATCCAGGGATAACTGTGCATGAACTTCTGACTCGTGGGTTTGTATAAATATTGGTAATTCCTAAATTATTTTGTTAAATAAACATATTTTAAATTTAAATTTCATTTTGGCTTATTTCAAATAAAATTCATTTAATTTATTCATTTCAGATAAATTCATCATTAACCCTTATGTTAAATTCATTTTTTTTGTGTATTTTTGTTTTATTTGATGGCCTTGTTGCCCCGTCATTTGGCCTTTGTGCACTCAAAAAATCGACAAAATCAAAGGCCAAGTGACCTTGCCCCTAAAACGAGGAAATTCCAATCCTAGCATGAATTGTCTCTGGCAATGAAAGCTTGAATACAATTACAAAACAAAAACAACACAGCAGTCAGTAGCAGCCCTTTCATAAAATAAAAATGACATACTGTCACATCCCTAGTGTAAACATTTTGAGGAATTGCCAGGAACGTTAATTAACAACATTTCCTCATTATGTTAATAGAAAACGTAAGTCTTTTGGCATTAGGTTTCCCTCAAAGCATATTTGCTGATGGAAACTAGTTGTATATATAAACATAATTTCTGGGAGACAGAGCAGCACTGAGTCTACAGCATCAGTCCATTCACATTATTGTCTTTATAGCTGCTGCTAGTTACATCTCTCTACGGTTTTCCTTGCCTCTTATTGCTATTTTGAACCACGCTGCATAACAGTGTCTCTCCTTCCTCACTTGTGCACATAATGTCCGTGTACAGTCCTGCTGCTGAGCAGATCTCAGCTGGCATGTACACTCAGATAAATACCAAGTGTGTGGCAGAGACAGATTTCCGTAAGGTCGCCTACAGTAGTTGCAGAAACACTCCCCTCTTTTGTCATTTCATGGTAGGGAGCCAAGAGACTGACAAAAGCTCTGGCAAATCCAAAAACACAGCATATGGTGTGAAACATGTGCCAGAGCCAGTTCCTGAAACTCTTGACCAGGAGCCTTCAAGTCTCCTGCTGCAAAACATGGATGGGAAACTGCCAAACATCTGTCAGGACGCTGTAATGTGACTTAACAGTAATTAAGCCTCTAAATTAAACAAGGCACTGACTTCAATTATCAGTAAAACCTTGCCAACCATCTCTCTTTTCAAAGGACCAGTGTGTAGGATTTAGGAGCATCCAACGGTGAGCTTGCAGATTTAAAATACCTTGCCTCATACTCCCCTTCCCAGCATGTAGGAGATCCTACAAAGGCTGAACAAACTCACAAAAAAGGCCGTATCTAGAGCCAGTGTTTGGTTTGTCCATTCTGGGCTACTGTTGCAACATGGCGATGCAACATAGCGACCTACGTTGAGGAGGACCCATGCCCTCTGTAGATATTAATAGCTAATTTTAAGGTAACAAAAACATTATTTTATTTTTGTTCAAGCAATTGTAAACTAATAACATGCTTATGAATATGAATATGAATACTTGTGTGCAACCTTGGTATAATCTCTAATCAATCCATGAGCTTAAGTGATGGAGAGACTATCAATTAATTTGATAATTTCAGATTTAGGTCAATGCAATGTGCAATTTATGCAATGTGGTGTTTCTTTCACAGCGGGGCAGATTATCTCTCTCTGAGAAATTGCATGTGTGTGTGTGTGTGTTTGTGTGAGTGACTCTTTCATCTGCATCCCATTGAGCTATTTTAGGTGTGAGCCAAGTTGCATAAGATATCGAGGATATCGTTTAGAGGATAATTGCTCGCATCTTGAATTTATGATAAACACGCTTGAAGAAAAACGTCAACCGCTGAGTCACAGCTGACCCCCTGATCTGTCTGGACTCGATTTCAGCTGAAAATGTGCACTGGAACATTTAGGAGAACAAGGGGCATAGCTGTTTATTAGATCCATCAGACAGAGCATTACTGTAGTCAGAGAGCTGAGCTGAGCTGAGATGGTGGAGTTCTTTCAATTAGAGATAATGTTCAGCTTTGTTTCTCTTTGTCTCTTCGTTTCTCTTTGTCTTTTGTCATTTCATGGTAGGGAGCCAAGAGACCGACAAAAGCTCTGGAAAATCCAAAAACACAGCATATGGTGCGAAACATGTGTCAGAGCCAGTTCCTGAAACTCTTGACCAGGAGCCTTCAAGTCTCCTGCTGCAAAACATGGATGGGAAACTGCCAAACATCTGTCAGGACGCTGTAATGTGACTTAACAGTAAGTAAGCCTCTAAATTAAACAAGGCACTGACTTCAATTATCAGTAAAACCTTGCCAACCATCTCTCTTTTCAAAGGACCAGTGTGTAGGATTTAGGAGCATCCAACGGTGAGCTTGCAGATTTAAAATACCTTGCCTCATACTCCCCTTCCCAGCATGTAGGAGATCCTACAAAGGCTGAACAAACTCACAAAAAAGGCCGTATCTAGAGCCAGTTTTGTCCAATAACACAAACAAAACACACGAACCAGCCCGAGGAAGTGGTAGATCAGCAACTCCCGTGTTCTGCTAAGTAAAATGATTGTTTTTGGCAATGGAGTGTGATGGCTTTGGAGTGAGTGTTATATGTCTTCTATAATGTCAGATGTCAATAAGAAAAGGCTGTCTGATGGCAAGGTAAAGTCGTGAAAATATTCAAAATACAGCATACACTTTTTTAGGTGAGCCGTTTTTAAGCGGCTAAAATATGTTGCTGACACTGTCCACACCAGTACGTTGCTTAGCTTCCTTCACCAGTGTTCCTGCTGCTTCTCTAAACTGGGAGTGTGGACCACCATATACCGTAGGTAATACACTGACTGTGGGTAAGTATCTCACACCACCAACACTTCAAATAATCTGAACTGAGGTGTGTTTGCCTCAGTACTATAAGAAGCAGCCTACAGTTAATGGGGCATTACTGTTAAAACAGCTTTTACAAATCAGTCTTAAAGGCATTTCTCACTGCTGCCAAACTGTTTGATTTTCAAAACAAACCACATTTTTTCCTCCACAGATTATAAAAGCTGTATTTTTCCTTAGGGTCAACATTGCGGTAAAAACATTTTAGTGTTCTCAGTGCCAACAACCAACAGAGTGAATGACATTTACACATTCACTCAGCAACTGATCTGCAACACAGTCAGCAGAACTGCTTACGCACCCGTCCAGAACAGGACATTTACGGAGGTATCAGACCCTTGTGTTTAGCCTCAGGGCTGCACAAACACTCTGAATGCAAACATACGCATACAAGCATCCACTAAAAAAGACCGTGAACATCAATCAGAGGTGTCAACGTGGCAATTACACCTTTACATCAACAAAAAGCACGAGTGTCAGGAAATCCTGCTGGTGCCACTGCTGATCTGAGAGGAGAGGCTGAGATAAGGATGTCAAAAAGCCCCGCACATCATCTTACTGAGGAGAATTAGAGAAAAGCCTCTCCCTCATATATCTCATTGTGAGCTGACCCAAAAGGGCGGTCCAGAGAGGCTCATTTACAACCCTGCTTGTGTAGATAAAACAATGCTTATTCTCACCTGCAGCTGAATGTGACTCAGCTATTATCAGGAGGGATCCTTGAAAAGGAGGTGGGAGGCGCCAGGGTTTGAATGCTGAGTGAGGAGCTGCAGGGATCATTTACAGCCAGTTGCCATACATCCTCCCTCTCCCCCTCAGCACAGCCCCTTTCCCCGTCCCCTGATAGGTCGATTAATCATTCTGTCACGGAGATAGTGACCCAATCTGCATGTAAGGATGTGTGGAGGAAATGTGAAAGAGGAGAGGGCTTCTGCAGCACTGCAGATAGGCCACAGCTAACGACACTTGTTTTAAAAAGGAAAATATGTCGAGAGTTGGGCTGAAAGTGAAAAATCTCCTTTTAAGTTAGGGAATCATCTATTTTGATTGCATTAAAGGAACACTTTAATATTCTATGAAATATTATAATTTGCTTTGTAGTGGAGAGTTAGATTAGAAGATTGATACCATTCTCACATTTTACCATTAAATATTAAGATACAACCAGCAACCGGTTAGCTTAGCTTGGCTAAAAGTCTAGAAACAGCTAGCTTAGCTCTGTCCAAAGTTAATTAGTTAATTAAAAAATCTACTAAACAGCACCTGAAAAGCTGAAAACCCGAAAACCAATTAACACATTAAATCTTGTTTGGTTCTGTCCAGAAACAGACGTGTGAAAATGACATTTTAATGTGGTTCGTGCACCAGACTGTTTCTATTTCTTCTTCAGTTGCAAGGCAACCAGCAGAGACTCCAGGAAGTTGCTGGTCCCAGCCAGGAAACGGTCTGGCACATAATCCTTGAAAACTGATGATTAGTCATAAACTGATTAGGGATGAGTCATTCTTAAACATTGTTTTTGTACTGATTTAACAAATGAGATAAAACATTGTATCTTGTGCTGGTTGGCAGATTTTGTTACTGTTGGACAGAGCCATGCTAGCTGATTCACCCCGCCTCCAGTCTTTGTGCTAAGCTAAGCTAACCAGCTGCTGGCAGCGGAGGAAAGTAACTAAGTACATTTACTCACGTTCAGTACTCTACTTAAATGTACAATATGTACCTTCTGTACATAAACAATGACAAAAGAGGAGTTAAAGTAGTTTGATGACATTGTGAAGTAGTGTGGGATCATGGGAGATGTTGTCTTCACTGTTAAATAACCAGCATAGCAGATAAAAAATCTATCTGACATGACTCATGTTCATGGATGAGGTAATATATTATGTTTAGTCACATTTGCCAACTTTCTTCCTCACTGTCTAATATATCTTATGTATCTCATGTTTCCCAAAAGTTTTAATAACTAGCTACTGATGACTAGCAAGAAACACACCATTACCTTGAACAAATTATAGATTTCTCTACATCTGAACATTATTGAAAACATTTGAGATAATGTAAGACAGCTCACGACACAACTCAACAAAATATATAAAAGTGTTTAGCGCTTTTCGACATTTTAAGGCAGAAATGTTACATATTATAGCTGTAAGTACAAATCTGAGGTACATGTACTTTACTTGGGTATTTCCACTTTATACTACTTTATACTTCTACTTCACTACATCTCAGAGACAAATATTGCACTTTTTGCTCCACACCGCTATATTTTATAGTTACTTTTCAGATTACAGTTTTTCATATCTCTCTTATCCGGTGAAAATCATGTCTCTCCACATTTGATGATTTTGAATGTGAATTTTTGTTGGAAAATCCTCAATAGTTTCCCTTTAAACTGATTTCTGTATTAAAGCTGGAAAAAAGCGTTGTTACAAAGTTGAAAAAAGGGGCTGTTTTTGTGACACCATGAAAAGTTGACTTTTTAGAGATTTGTGATTCTCACAGGACAGCAACACTACAAACATATGAAGATCCTATAGACCATGATGCATTGCTGCAAATTAAACCACCCACCAGCATATAAAGTAGTAAATTAATTCAGCCTAAGCCATCTACACCAGTCAAATGCAACACACACATTAATGCAGCATTAATATTAATCCAGAAACATTTGTGATAGTAAAACACATTTTACTGCACAATGAGTACCTTTACTATTGATACTTTAAGTAAATTTTGCTGATGATACTTACATACTTTTATTTAAGTCTTGAATGCAGGAATTTTACTATTAGTCAAATGTTTTCACAGTGTGGTATTAGTACTTTTACTTAAAGGATCTGAATACTTCTTCCACCACCGGCTGCTGGTAGTATAGACATGAGAGTGGTTTCGATTTTCTCATCTAACTCTCTGCCAGAAAGCGAATAAGTGTATTTCCCAACATGTCAAACTATATATTCGTAACTTCATAAACAGAAAACCTCATTGTAAATTCAAAGGTTTTGCTGTAACATTGTAGGCGTTACATAAAACATCTCCAGTATGATGAAACACATTGAAAATAATTTCACTGATTCTCTACAGCAAAGTGTTGCCCTGCTCTGTTACGCTCTCTGTGACCGTCACAAATCCTTTCCACCAAGAGGCGGTGGTGGGTGAAGGAAAAAAAAAAAATGCTGCTCGAGGTCTCACAACAAAAATTGCCATGTTTTTCTCCCTCTAAAGATTAAAGAGTGGTGAAAATGCCCCGTCAGCGCAGCAGGATGCTGCTACTGGTGACAGTGCCTGACCGTTTAACACTGACGCTCTCTGCCATCGTCTGCCAGCAACACACCATCAAATGGGCCTGGGCTGAGGCCAGGACTGGGAAGGCTCAGCTCTCACCTGGAGTGAGAAGCTGACAGCGGCTGAGCAATCGCAGTGATAGTTAATGTGCTAATGTGTCAGGGGCAAAATCACTGACTCATTCTCACAGTCCAAAGGTTGGTCATTTTGAACAAATTTCTGCTTGTAAAATACTTCAAAGGGATAGTTTGAATTATTTGAAGTGATGATGAGGCACTTATCGATAGTCAGTGCATTACCTACAGTAGATGGTGAGCTGCATGCCCTCAATTTGGAGAAGTAGCAGGAGTACAAGTGGATGACGCTAAGTAATGTACTGTTGTGGACAGGGTCAGCAGCAAAACGTATTTTAGCCTGTTTAATAAAGGCCCATCTTAAGAAAATCAATATCAGTTTAAATGTACGCTATATTTAGAATATTTCCACTGCTTTAGCCAGGGGCGTAAATATAGACAGTGCAGATAGTGCAGTTGCAGTGTGGCCCATGGGATGTGGGGGGCCCTTAGAGAGAGTGGGCGGAGAGCGGCCCCTTGAAAATGATTCAGAGTAAAACCTCAGAAATACACCTGTGCTCACAGAATCCACATTTTATTTAAAAGTACTACTTTTTGCTCTATATGCCTTCTATATGCCCCCAATCTATAACAAACTTCAAATTTGTATGCTTATTTTACATAAACTAGAAAAGTTATGAATAAAAATTATTTGATTAAATGAATAATTTCTTATTTTCTTTGGTATTTTTGTCATAAACATGTATGCAATGATGGTTGCTGGGAAATATGTTGATATTTTCAAATTGCAACTCTCTATTTGATCATTTGACAGGACGATACATACAGTAAATGGTTTAGTTATTGTTTTTTTTTAGTTATTTAGTTTAGATGCAAAATCTGTCCACACTGACAAGGTGAGCACTGCAGCAACACATCAGCACCAGCGGTGTGTCAGCAGCCATGCTGCAGGCAATGTTAGGAGAGCAACATGTGTGCTTGATAACTGGTAACTAGTGTGCAGCACTGGCTTCACCTCACTGTCAGACAGCCTTTTCCAGCAGGAAACCCACCGCTACATTAGTCTTGCATAGCATGACCCTTCTCCACAGCACTCAGCACCAGAGAAAGGACAGGCTCCACACATGCACATTCTGCTTTAGCGGAATAAATGCCCTGCCTTGTTTGCATTTCTTTAAATGTCTCGGGAGGCAACTAAGTCCAGGATGCAGTGACGACGCTGCTGCAAAATTTTGTCGAGGCAGAACTTGTTTAGGTGGAATATTTGCACATCAGGAGGCGAGGTCTGGCATTAAAATGATTGCATCACTGCATAGGAATAGGTAACAGCTGTTAGCTTAACATTCAGACCAAATTAGCGTCTCAGGTGCTTATTTGCTGTTTTCAATCTGTAGGTTGCAGCTCGGTGGCTGTTCTTGTTTCTCAGGGACTTTGAAACATAGACATTGTCACCGCAATGGTGAGTCAGACTACAGTTACATAAACCAAATTTTGCTCTCTCTTGCTCACCCAGACTCCACTGGCAAAATCAATCATTTTACCTCACAATAGACGGGAGTTGCTGGTCTACCATTGCCTCGACCGGTTAGATTCTTTGTGTTATTGTGTGACTTTGGTGAATCCGTACCATCCCTTTAAAACACAGAAATCACACAGTAACACAAACTAACTAACTAACTGATTATGGCAGTGATAGACCAGTAACTCCCATGTTCTGCAGGGTAAAATGACTAATTTCCACCACTGGAGTCTGGTAGAGCAAAAGATAAGGATATTTGGCTTATGTAAAGATGATTTCCTATTTGAAAACACTGTCTGATGGTTAGGTAAAGCTATGACAATATTTTAAATATAGCACACACTTAAACTGATATTGATTTTCTTGAGATGGGCCTTTGCTTCAGTGGCTAAAATACAGTTGCTGCTGACCCTGTCCTCAGCTTCCGTGCAGGTGCTCTTCTTTGCTTTGCCAAACTGGGGTTGTGTCAGGTGCCATGTACTGTAGTTAATACACCGACTATTGACAAGTACCCCATACAACCCCACTTCAAATAATCAGAACTATCCCTTTAAAATCTAATCAGAAAAGAAATATTTCAACCTAATGATGCAGCAGGAAGTATGAAAACAAGGGTGATGTGGGTGCAAGAGGGCACACCCATCCACTCAAGCAACACACTCTAGGAAGCTACACATTTAGAATAAGCCTCTTTTATTTTCTCCTCTTTGAGCGGTTCCAGCATCCGGGCACCAGCTGCCTTCTTGGAGGGAGCCAACAGAAAAAAAAGCAATAAGATTGGTGAACTTCAAAGCATCCTCTCATTTTTCTGGTTATGTATGAGAGACTCGGAGAGTATTTCTCAGTGTGAGAGCCAATGGGAGCGGCCGCCTGAGGTACGGACTTAATGAGCCTGCCTGAATGTTTTAGAGCCTGACAAAAAAAGAACCGTCAGGAGCATGCTCAGTATCAAACAGTCTCCTCCTGCACTCAGGATATTGCAGGAGTACAGTAAACACGAACGCAGGTAGAGTGGATACCCAGCTGTATATACATATAATATGATCCTGCACATCCTCCACACTGTTTGTTTACTACACTCATGAAACCTGAGTGATCATGTGACCACTTCAAACACGAGTCATTGACTGTCTCTGATAATTAGACTGTACCAGAATAAACCTGGTTTATTTTTCAGGATGTTACTTCAGGACACGAAGAGACAAAAATAAATAATTCTCTTTGTGAGAATTGTGTTATATTTGGATTTGTTTTGGTTCACACCGGACTAAAAACCTCAGGCTCCCAATAAAACTTCAAAAATAATACCAGATCTATTCATAGTCTGTTTTAATGAATTGGAATTAAATTGGATATAATAAAAACTCTGTTGTGCTAATGATGCAGACCTGCCAGAGTCAGCATTAATAGAAAGTAAGAGGTACAATCAGAGCCCATGATAGGTTTTGTCCTTGGTGCTGTCACCTCGGTGCTGCCTGTGCTATATGTCCCATGAGAGACAGCAGAAAAAAAGAGCATCCTGCAGCACTTTATAAAATCCCCACCCTCTCCACTCTCTGTACTCCTCAGCACAACTGTCAGCCTCCTTTCATGTCTGACTAAAGATAAAAGAGCACCGTGCCTTGTGTGTTCTGTTAAATTTTGGATACAATACAGCAACCTGAGGTATTTTTGGTGTATTTTTTGGCTCCACATGTTTGTTTCTCAGTGTTTCGGGGAGCGTTGCGAGAGAGGTGGTGGTGGTGTGGCTAGAGCATCTGTCAGCAGGGCAGCCTCCTGGACACTCTCCAGGAAAAGAGGTACTACACCCACCAGGCAAGCTAAATGAGGCATGATCAATGAGAATAATCTAGATCCAGAGCTGCACCCCCATCTCTCTTCTAAAAAAAAAAAGACATGGTGCCCCTGATGTGGAACCATAACAGATTGCACACAAATTGCATGAAGATCCACAGCCGGATCCGGGGGGCAGATCAGGACCCGGAGGATGTTCAGTATTCCCTTCACGAAGGCGAACGAATTAAAGTTTGGGAGCACATGCATCAGGGAGTAACATGCATACAGCAGCACCTACATCATGGTAAAAGCAGCAAAAAGGAAAGTCAGAAACAGCAGCCTTAAAACGCCTTTAACTCCATCCCAGATTCCCTCAAAGGACGTGTTCAAGCACTGCTGAGAAGAGAGTTGAAATACACCCTTACCAGCACTACCGTAATTCCGTAATCCTGTTCTCCACAACAGGCTAACCCATTCACCAAAGAGGCACTTAGGGTTAATGTTACAATGCCTTAATAACGTCCCTCGACCGCTCTCCCATCAGCACCAGAAACTGCAGTCCTCTTCGCACTGTTTCCACTGCAGCACTACTTGTTCTCCCACACACACACACGCTCACATTCACACACACGCTCACTCATTCTCTCGGTGACTACCCCCACCTCTGTTTCTCTCAATCCCCTCCTCCTCCTCCTCCTCCTCTCTCCACTCTTTCTATCTCTGTCACCGAAAGGATCCCCCTCCCCTCCCCTTTTCCCCCTTCGCTTTCCTCTCCATCTTCCATCTCTCTCCCGTCCACTCCGGCTCTCACTACTCAGCCGGCTGATTTGTGATGCTGCTCACAAGGTGCTGTATGCAGCAATATGTGCCCCTGGTCCAACGCATAAGGGCAATCCAAAAGCAGCCGTGTGCTCTTATACTGTCCGACCCCACACCCCTCCGAGCACTGCTGCTTTGCTCTGAGGAGTGGGGGGTGGGGGGACTCCAGATATGTTCCTGAGCTGACAAGGCTGCAACTGCATGACAAAAAAGAGTAGATGTAAATAAATAAACGGGGGGAAAAAATGACATACTGTAGATGAGACCTCTAGATAATAGGACGAAGACAAGCTTGTCATTTGCTGTGTGCTTACCGCAGCAGTAGTCTGCTGCTGAGTCTCTTTCGCTCTTGCAATCTCCATCCATTTATCTGAATTATGTCTTTGGACTTGCACCACTCCCACTGTCATCACGGAAGATTTTAATCCTACGACAATGGCACAAAGACTAGCAGGGCACGTACTAGCTTGTACTAACTTGTGAGTTATTTGTATGATTTAAAAACAAATTTTCTCTTTGTCTCACTGTTTAATGTTAGCACCTGAAACTTAGTAATGAGAAGTCTGAGTGTCAAAAAATCACAGTACAAATACTTGCTTAATCATCAGCAATACACTCTTAGAAATAAGGGTTCCAAAAGGGCTCTTTCTGAGGGGCTGAGGTTCTAACCAGAACCATTTGCTTCTTGAAGAAAAGGTTCGCCAAAGGTTCTCTGTAGGACTGAGGGTTCCATTAAAAACCCTTTTCATCCAAAAGAACCCTTTTGGAAGAAAGAGTTCTTCAAGGATTGCTGAAATCCTTGAAGAGCTCTTTCATCAAGGGTTCTCAGTACCATAATATAACAGGGTTCTCAACAGAACACAGATAATATCCTTGGAATATACAATTGATTTTGGTAGAACCCCTTGGCTGGGTTCTAGATAAGATATTTGTAATATAAAAGGGTTCTCTGTAGAACCCCCTGAGAGTATTCTAGATAAGACAATTGGAATATGAAAAGGTTCTCAATGGAACCCTGCAAGTGTGTTATAGATAATACCCTTGGAATATACAAAGGTTTTTTGGGTGGGTTCTAGATATGCTCCTTGTAATATAAAAGGGTTCTCCATATAAACCCCTGAGAATGTTCTTGAAAAATCCTTGGATATAGAAAGGTTCTTGGTAGAACCCCTTGGCGGGGTTCTAGATAAGACCCTTGAAATATAAAAGGGATCTCAGTTGAACCCCCTGAGTGTGTTCTGGATAAAACCCTTGGAATATAAAAAGTGTTCTCAATAGAACCCCCAGAGTGAGTTCTAGACAAAACACTTGGAATTTAACAACATTTCTGATAGAACCCCCTGAGTGTATTCTAAATGAAACCCTTGGAACGCAGAGAAATCTTGGGTAGAACCCCCTTGTTGAGATCTTAATAGAACCTTTAGAATACAGAGAAATCGTTGGGAGAACCCCCTAGTTGGGGTCTTGATAGAACCTTTGTAATAAAAAAAGGTTCTCTATAGAAGCTGCTGGGTGAGTTCTTGTAAAGAAAGGTTCCTGATAGAAACCCCAGAGAGGGTTCTCTGCTAGAGTTCAAAGTGGAACCAAAAAGGGTTCTCCTATGGGGACAAGCCGAAGAACCCTATATGGTTATAGCTGCCATCTGTATTTCTCAGAGCGTACCACCCAGCCCCCTTAGCTCACAATCCATTTTTTTCCATACTGTAGGCACATTACTGTGTAAATCAGCTTGTTTAATGACAAGCCGTGACGCACTCTTTTCGCTTAACACCAACGCTGAACCAGACAGTTTGGAGCCCTTCGGGTATTACTGTGTGTCACCGAGAATTATCATCGTCCCCTAAGTGAATCACCCTCCTCATTGGCCAGCAATGAGCACTTGAACAAGAAATCAATAAAGTCTCAATCAGTGAAAATGGAAGGGGGGGACGGAGAGATGGCTTTTTGTAATTTCAAAACATACAGCCGGAGAGAGAGGAATGTAATTTGTTCCCCCTCGTCTGTGGCAATACCATTTCTCAGCGTTGGGTTGAGGCATTAATGTATAGTTGCTGGTTTGGGATTAGAAGTGATCTGGTAATTATAGAGGAGGTGAAGCTGCCATAATAATACTCACATTAAGAAACATGACACAAGCACAGTGCTGTACATTTAGTACAAATCCCAAGAAAACATAAAACACCAGAAATATGTGCTGTAATAATTTCCTACTTCCCTACTCTGTCTGTGGCACCAAGCTCATTTCCTCTTGCTCAAGACATATATTTAAAAGAATGGCCACATATATACGGTTTCATTAAAAAAAAGCTGGCTCATTTCGTGAAAAAGCTGTGTGTTGTTTTTGTTTTTTTTTGGCAAACATTACTTGGGGTGGGTGGGGGGGGAATCGATTCTTAAATGCATCGCAATTTTTTCTTGAAAGATTATGAATCTATGCAGAGAAGTCAATGATATAAACCCTGATGCTTTTTTGAGTGGATGGCTGAGCATGAGCGACTGCAGATGGATACAAGCCAACCAAACCTCCCCGAACTACCTTGGCTTAAAAACAAGTGTAAAGAAGCATTTTGGCTTCTATGAAGTTGAAGGGAAAAGCAACCTGGACACGAGTCACTACCACTATATGAAAATACACTGTTTTAAAAGTAGGAAATAGTTACAACGTGAGGAAAAAATAAACAATGTGCTGAAATAATGAAATAATGTACTGCATCTATAATTGTTTTAAAATTGTTTCATAGCCCTCTGAGTCAGAATTGAATCATGAGGTGCAGAGAGATTCCCATCCCCAAACATTATTCAAACTGGAGAAAATGGTGCATTTATAGAGGACTATTTTCTGCTGCAGACTGATACACATTTGATTCAAGAATTTAACTGCACCTGGACAGTGTACGTAGGACTGACTCAAAATGACAGTGCCCACATTCATTGTAATGAGGGATCATGTCATCTATTGCAACAGTGCGGCTCACTGATCTGTTTTTAATAGTTTTTTGGCAAATGTGGTGGTCTACATTACAGCGGAATAAGCTAAATTAGGCTGCGACAGTGTGCAACTTTTTTTATTTTTTATTTTACACAGGACGTATGCCTTAAAATAAAGTGGGCATTTGTGGCAAAAGGAGACAATCGACACAACTTTGCTTTTCAATGATTAGAGAGTGTATAACACAGAGAGAACAGAGGCATTACTTTTCTGATAAACAAAACACTATGAGGAATGGAAATCAACTTTGATGTCACCTATTGGTTTGTGGACTTACTGTTCTGAAGCCTCGAGTTTGGTATTGTGGCCGTTGCGATCCTGGGTTTATAGACAAGAGGCTGGATTTGGGCAGGATACATATTGTTACGCCTCTATCCTGATTGGATCTGACTGAGACTCCAAGGACATGACGTGGTAGCGACTTGTCAATCACAAGGCTGTCACACCCTAAACATACCCTACTTTATTGTCTATATTACTCTAAATGGGACCATAATTTACAAAATGAACATCAAGCTGTGCAGAAGAACACTTGAAACTAGCGCCTGAAACCATAAACTCATTAGGAAACTGTTTGCAAAAGTGATAAACCAAGTGAGAGGTAAGGTCATTTTTGTAGTAACTGACATACAATCGGAGTTATTTTTGAATACAGGGCTCTGCATGGCTTTTCAGAGACAGAAGCCCAGGTCACTATTAATTATACAGTCTATGGGTAAGAGGCAATTTCTCAGTCCATAAAAGACACGAAATACTCGGTGCTCCTTGAAAAAGAGTTCAAAACACAACCGATAACAGTATCTCCCCGTTTGAAGTAAAAAAAAAAAGAACTACGGTTATCAGACCAGTACAATGATGTAAGTCAGGTTACACACACAGTCCAGCAGCAACAACCAGCCCTCTGGAAACTGGTCACTTGAGGTGTTTTTATTGACTTGTCTTGAGGTGAGTGGAAATGACCCAGGGACAGAACTGCCCGAGCTGGGCGACCGCACTGCCCCTCCTGCATTTTGTTACAAGACAACCCTTTTTATGGCTTTCATTTTCCAATACAAAAAAAATACAGAATACCACCTTTAAGATTGCAGAGATACAAACAAACCTGCTTCAGCTCTGCATATCTCCGCCTCCATATTGTTTTGTGGAGGGTGAAAGTAAAATGTCAGCCTTCCACTGAGATTTGGACTAAATAAAGCAGCCCAATAGTTTATATTCCCTCCTCATCAACAATCTGGTTTGACATTTAGGCCTTGCTATTGAATCTGTGAAAGCGTCAGTCCACATTGTACGAGCTATCTCACAGCCCAGTGCCCTGAAACCCTGGCAGGTCTGATTCAGTGTCTGAGTGGGAACAGGATATTGATCCAAACAAGATTCATAGCATGCTGGGCAAACCCATGGTGAGCAACACTGGCACCTCTCCCATGTGACATGAAACGCTGAAGCATAAATAATGATTTGTAGCAGCAGATGACAGATATAAATGGTCTTATCATAGTTTTATACCGCCGACTACTGCTGCCACCGACAGCAGACACCACATACGCTAATAATCAAGTCATCATCAGCATGATTTCATTGAGTAAAAAGAAAAAAAAACTCCATCAGACCTCACTTTGAACTAAACAGGCCAAGTCTCCAGAGAGATTCAGTGCAACTTAGAATACATATTTAATAAGGTGTGCGTGTTGTGCAGACTAACTGCATGGAGCTTACAACTGTGTAGGAAAGCCAGTCAATGACTATGGGAAACCATTAAAATGCAGCCTTTTCTACATCATCACATGTCGCACCATGTGTTTCTCTGTGCAATGATTTAAGCCACATGGTTGTGTTTTAACAGGGATTTCAGAGACAGATGAGATATTTCACAGAACACAGGAAGAATGACAGGAAAAAAAAAAGGCTGTGATGCTCTTTTTTCTACGGCGGTGAAACAAGAACAAAAAAACACTTGCATAAGAAAGATACAGACCACACGCACCAACATATGACAGCATCTAGAGTTCTTTTTTTTATCAAGTGAAGTCTCAAGATATATGTCTGCCGTGGCTGTAAACATGAGGCAGGGAAGCGTAGATGTCGCTCCCCCGATCTCCAAATCTTTGTAGTGAACGCTGCCTTCATGTATGTGTGGAAATGTAACACTGTGGCAGGCAGTCAGGGATTAGATCTGGCTCTGTGTCTGTGCTGCTGGGGTGTGTTGGTTGCAGATGTGAGGTGGTGCAACAATGCAATACTTTGTGTTTCAATGTGTTGGCCCATTTTAGATCTGGCAGAGTGTGAGAGGGAAACCATTCCATAATGTGTACTGCTACGATTCGTGTTATTGCAACTGATTGAACATTGAAGGGATTCTGATGGTAAAAACAACAATTTATTTTCAAATTTTGAGATCATATCTGTTTCAATAACAACTGTAGGTTCATTTATTGTAATCTAACTATTTATATTATATAAGAGTCAAGATGGTGGTGCACATGGATGCAGCAGCTTTGTGCCCCTCTTACCCATGCCCTGGAGCAATATTTACTTGCATGTTGCTTTAAACCACTGACTACGAGCAATGTTTCTACTCTTACACATCATCACCCCGACAATATCTATCACACTACACCTTATATGTATATATAAATGCTTTTGCAACCTTGTCTGTTGTATTTTAGTTATATTTTATTGCTAATTTTATTTTATACTTATTTTATGTTGCTTATATTCTATGCTATTTATCACTGCTAGGTTAACTCATACCTGTCTTATTTATTCCTTATTCTTTGTGAGTATGCAGTAGTATAGTATTAAATACAAATCCGCCATATAAGGTTTACATGTGCGATGACAATCAAGTTATTGAATTTATAACACCAGGAGCACCATAAAATAGTTTCGTCAGCAATAATGAAGGCAATATTCTTAAAATTACATGCTTATAAGCCTTGTGAAGAACTGAAACAATTAGTGGATTTCTTTTTCTTCTTCTTCTTTTTTTTTTTTTTTTTTACATTTACTGGTTCCAGCTACTAAAATATGACAGATGTGACTTTTCCCTGCCTTACATTAAAGTAAGTAAAATTAAGTATAAAGTCACAGTTTTGGACTGTTAGTCAGACAATAAAAGCAGTTGGAAGATGTTACCTTTGGGCTCTAGGATTATTTTCTTATGTTTGTAGGCCAGGTGATTGATCAAGAAAATAATTGGCAGATTAATCTGGTAATAAATCACCCTAGTTGTGAGCAAACCATTTTTCTGAAACTAATGTTGTGTATAAAGCCATTTCATGTTGGTTTTTAAAAAAAAACAAAATAGATCATGATCTGCACTTGTTATGATATTATTTTAAAATACTTTACATAAAATGTCAAAAATAGAAATGTTGAAGTATAGGCTACAGTATGTCATGGAAATAAATTATCTACAAAACACCACATACTACCAATACAGAGTAAGAATATTAGGGCCAGGCATAAGGGAGAAAAAATGAGAGGAGGAAGACTTTCTTGTTTTGGATTCTGAAAATAAAGTCGAAATGTCAAGTGAAGTCCCTTTTGGACTTTATTCTGGAAATTGTATTCTTGACATTTTGACTTTATTCTAATTTTTTCCCTTATGTCTGGGACTGATGCTGAAAGTGCGACTTATTCTTGACATTTTGACTTTATTCTCAAAATGCAAATAAAAAAAACAACTTTGAAATATTATGTTCATTCTCACAGCTCTCATTGCATCATTTTTTGGCTGCAGCAGGGAATTGTTTTCAGGGAAAAAAAAAAATCTGTCAAATCCCACTTTACACTACCTGCTCAGCACCAAACAGCAGACAGACAAAGTTATTGACTAGACTAGCTGGTGACCATGAGGGCTTTTCACACTGCTCTTAGCCCAGGACTAAGGATAGAATATGCACTGTGAAAAGCCATATAGTGGACCATTTCCCTCAGGAGCTGGAGACCAAAAACAGAGCTAAAAGAAGGGTGAATGTTTCATTTAGAGACCAGAAACATGACTGCAAATGAATGCTAATGTAGGCTGCAAATCTGCTGCTGGATACAGACAACTATCTGCTAACAAGATCCGGGTATATTCCTCAAAGGATAGCAAAATGTCAGTGTTATGTTTATAGCTTATTCCAGCTGCCAATGTGGCCAAAAAAATCAGTCAATTTAGGTTTTAAAAGTTTGAATATAAAAATCTTTGTGTTGAGGTCTTATTCATTATTTAAAGTTTCATCCTGACAGAATAGGAGGACTCTTTTTTTGTGTTATTCACCTGCGGTGCCTCGCTCTAAACCAGAGATAAGGATGAATTTATGTATCTTTCTCCACTTGCTGTGGAAAAATATATCTTTATCACTATGCATTTAAAAGCCACATCATCTAATGGTGCTGCATATTCAGACAACTAATTGTGCACCACCAGTCCCCAGGGTATGAATTCTCATTCAGTAGATGTTGAGCTGATCAATGTTAATAACAATGAGGCTGACACAGGGCAGTGAGGGCTGAATAATGGCAGATGGCCGTAGTAACAGAGCCGGTATAAAAAGCAGCAGCGGCCGGTAACCGTCCTTCCAGGCGTGGCTATTGTCCGCTGGGGTTTATTAGCTTTCTGTAGCCCCTGAGGCAGTGGAGCTTCCATCACTCATGGAAATGACTCTGATTAATCAGCTGAGTGCTGGAGTGTGCAGGGTATGATGGAGACTGGCGCACAAAGAGCCAATCCTACAGTAAATCATGCTTGTTCACAGTGGGCTGCACCTTCATCTTCACCACGCCTCTGCCGCTCGCTACACACTGCAGTGGGCTCCCTCCTCACTGGCACATGCTAAGCTTTTCTAAGAACAGATGGGAGAGCGGGGAAAACCCAACACACGACGCATCATGCTGACATCTAGTGGAGTCCAAAACATGTGATTACGCAAGGCCCCGTATCTGTTTACATACACTGTGGTACTGCACTGATGACATTCTGGGATTTCTCTGAAATCATCAAGTGTGAAGTACACTCTTAGAAATAAGGGTTTCACATGGGTTCTTCCTGAAGGGTGGAGGTTCTACTCCAAATCATTTGCTTCTGAAGAACCCTTTCAGGTTTGTTACGGGTTCTTTGTAAGACTAAGAGTTGCACTGTTCTTTTTTGCACCCTTACAAGGGGGAAAGGTTCTGGATAGAACCTCCAGAGAAGGTTCTGGGTGGAAGGGCTTTCTGAAAAAACCTGCCCTCGGGGGTTCTGGGTGATACTTATTCTGTGGGGACAAGCCAAAGAACACTTTGTGGTTCTAGTTGGCACCTTTATTTCTAAGACTGCACAAATGACTCTATCCTTCAGGAGGAATTTGTATCTACCAAACTATTAATGATAATCAACAGAATTTTCCTTTCAGGTCAATTAGTGGTTCAGCCCGCAGCTCATCAGAGTGTTATATTACTGGACAGTTTGAGAGAGCATCCAGCCGTGGACGGGCCGCCATCTGGGCCGTGCTTTCAGTGGACAGTAAAGGAGCGGAGCTGGATTTCTCAAATGACGAGGAATGGATGATATTTCTGAGAGGGGAGCTGCAGAGGATGGAGGCATCTAACAATGTGCAGTGATCTGTCTCCTCTTAAAGAGGACGGTCACGGCAATGACACTGGACTCCTCTGATGGAGTGGAGTATCTCCTCCCCATCCTCCTCCCCCCCGAGTTCTCTCTCTATCTCACAACCTTTAAGTTCACACGGTATTGGCTCAGAGCCTTGAGTCATACACATAATATCTCTGCTGGATAGGATACTTACAGCCAAATCTTGAATCTTGAAAAGTGGCTGGAGGTAATCACAGTGAGGAGCTGTCAGTCTGAAATCCTGAAAGAGAAAGACAACGTGAACTCAGAGAGGCACAGAGATATCTGCATTCTGCTTCTTGGAGTTCTTTCTTGGAGATTCGAAGACAGTTAAACTGGTGTGTGTGTCATTTCAAGATAATACATGGCATTAAAGGGATAGTTCAGATTATCTAAAGTGGGGCTGGATGATCAGGGTCAGTGTATTACCTACAATAGATGGAGGTTGGCACATTCCCACTTTGGATAAGCACCAGCATAGAAACTAAGTAATGTACGCCTGTCGACGGGGTCAGCAGCTAAACTGATTTTAACCACCTAAAAAAAGCCCATGTAAAATATTCAATATCAGTTTAAGTTTACAGTATATTTAGAACATTTTCACAGATTTACCTTGCCATCAGACTGCCTTTTCTAATATGAAACCACCATTATATAACCACTTTCCAAACCAACCAAACTCCATAGGCAAAATCAGCCATTTTAGCTGGCGGAAGATAGGAGTTGCTGGTTCACACCTGGCTAAATATGGTAGTTTGTTCCTGTATGTGTGTATGTGGTGAATCCAAACTATCTTTTCAAAACACCAAAGTCACACAATAACACAAACAAACCATCCAACCGAGGCAGTGGTAGACCAGCAACTCCTGTCTTCTGCAAGGTAAAATTACTGATTTCGCCTGTGGAGTTTGGTTGGTTTGCAGAGAGCAATAGTTGATTTCCATAACGGCAGTTTCCTGTCAGAAATGGCTCTCTGAAGACAAAGTAAAATGGTGAAAATATTCTAAATATAATGCACACTTAACTCGGTGGGGATGACCATATTTTCAAAACCTGAAACTGGGACCTTTAAGTGTCATCATAAGCATTTTCATTACAGTGGGGGACAATTATTTCAGCACTATAATGCCTACTGAGCGCACCTTTCAAGACCGTGGACGCCATGAATGGTGTGTTTTCGTTGCTAGGTAGTTTATGAAAGAATAAGAAAGTCTCCTGGAGCTCTTATTAATTTAATCGCAGTGAAAACCAGGACAATTTGGTGTGAAGTGAATGTTGAACACTGGTACATCTTAGTGCTTCACAGATATTCAGGGACTCGGGACACTCAGCTTGAAATTGTGACAGTCCTGATGTGGCCGCATACAGTAAATACCAAACATTATGGGGAAGAATATGCTACAAAAGGACTTTTGTTGGGACGAACAGTTCTTGGTCAGCATGTTTAAGTCCCAAGCTA
>JAJHUR010006461.1:0-10453 GCA_027495735.1 Lutjanus campechanus | reverse complement strand
GCAGCTGAGGGACCAGCGGGCAGCGAGCCGTGAGGGAGGGGGAGAAGGGAAGTGGGAACATGAAGAAAGTGGAGTCAGAGGTTTGAGTGGGAGACGTGTGTGGGAAGCCAGAGTGATTTGAATGTGGGTTATGAGGAAATGAAGGCAAAGACGTCAGATTACACCTTATGATAAAAACTATCCCACACTGCACATAATGTAGGTGGAAGGGGCGGAAGAATGTCTCGGCTACACTGTCCTACCCAAGAAGATTTACTGCTGTTTGACCTCAACATTAATCATGAGACAACTTGTCCTGAAAACTACTACACTGCTGCTGAAACGTACTTAAAGCCCCTAAAACTTTGGTTAAAATATGTAAATATGTAAAAAAATATGTAAAATATGTATAAGTATTTAAATATTCGCAACCTAATCACCAACAATCAAAGTCAAAGGAATTGTGCGGATTATTTGAAGAGGGGATTTATGAGATACTTATTGATAGTCGGCATCAAGTCAAAAAAGTCAAGTCAGAGTTTTCTGTGGACAGGGTCAGCAGCAAAATGTATTTCAGCCACTTAAAAAAAGGTCCATCTCAAAAAATCAGTCAGTTTACTTAAAACCAGTGAGAGGATGACAGACAAAGACACAAATATCAATATCGCTCATGTAAAATCACCAAAAGTGTTCCAACTTTAACAAACAAAGTTGTAGTTTTTTCCTTTAAGGTCACCTAGAAAGAGCCAGCAACCAGCTGTGACTTGTTTAGGACTCGAAACCCAAAGTTTAGGACTTGGGACTTGACTGTCTTGACTTTGGGCTTAACTTAGGACTTGAGTGCAAAGACTTGGGACTTACCTGTGACTTACAAAGCAATGGCCCGGTCGCATCTCTGGTAAAATGTCATCATCATTATCAACAACAACAACAAATTCACACCCATCATTGTTTCGGGCCAGATGTATTCTCGGCTGACTCTGTGCCAACCGTGACGCTCTGATGTGCTAATGTGGGAAAGATAACAAAGCATTTGAACCTAATGAAAATGAAAGTAAGTGATTGATTATTTACGAGTCACCACATCCAGGAAATCAGGCACCTTAACAATTGTTGGGAAATTTCTGACAAATCTTTTTGAATCACAGGTAGTCCGTTCAAGTTATGAGTAATGACACACTATGAGGGTGGGTGTGTGTGTGTGTGATGATGACGATGATGATGATCACAGGATCTATGTGCAGTGCTGTGACCTTGTCCACAGCAGTACATTGCTTAGCTTTCTACACATAAACTCCACTTTGAAATGTGTAATTTTCAACATTTAAAATTATTAATGGAAAAATTAATGGCCTTTTGAGTTTTATAGTGAGTAGTGATTTTATAGTGACTTTTCCTTGTTAGAAAGTTTTCTACCAGATTCCCAGAAACTTGAATGAAATATCTTGCTGTTTGCTGAACTGAAGGCACATGGCTTCCCCCTAATTTCTACCTTTTCTTATTGAGCGAATTACTTTATTAGTAATCTCCTTAAATGATAATATAAGTCTGATAATTATTTATATTTTTCTTATGGTCAACAATCTCATCAAAAGACCAAAACTAACAGCAAATTGATCCCATTAACAAGTCTGTGTAGCTCTTGTCCCTCTTGTCCAGATAAAAATTGTGTGGATGAGCCACACTGTAATGAACAAAGGCACTGTAGTTTATTTTGAGTCCATCCCACCTACACACTAGTACACCAAATCCTCAGCTGAGTGAAGTACTTAGCCTTTGGAAAAAATGTAGGCCAAGTATTTATTTGCATGTATGTTTGTATAGATTTGTGTCTTTCATGGACAATAACAAAAATATAGAACAAGCTAACAATTGATGTAGTTTAACTAGCTAGTGTGCATGTGTTTTGTTTTGTTTTAAATTTATGTTGCTAACACGATGTGTATGCCACTTTTACCCCCTGCAACATCTGTTAAACACCTTAAAAAACTGGTTTTCTTTTCAGCATATATTAGCCTAAACATTAACTAAGAAGAGTAAACAGCTACTGTATGTGGAAAGTTGATGAGGTTCCAAAGGGGGTGGAACTTAGGAATGGTCAATTATGAGACTATTTTTAGTCTCAAGTTAAACGTCACATGCAAAATCAAGTGTGGGTGTATAATAAAACCATAATCTATTGTTTCATCAGAGAATGAGCAGAAGCAATAGCCGTAACTGTGCATCTGATATAATCAATGCACTGTGCAACTGTTCTCTGCAACAGAAATGTTTTGGGTTTTTCAGTGTTATAGGTTATAATGTCACAGAGAAGAAAGCCACAGATACTGTAGATTTTCCAGAGCAGGAATGAAGCCACTCAAGTCTGTTCCAACATTTTATCAGTGCAAAAAAAAAGTGTTACTTTTGTGTGTGATCTGCATGAGGGCAAGAAAAACAGAAGCATTAATGCAGCAGTGGCCTGGAGAGGCTCGGGTTTAATCTAACCCAAATAACCAAGCTCAGCCCCCACTGTTTCCTCTGCAGGCTGCTGTTTCAGGGCAGATGAGAGAGGGCTGGTTTTAACTCTCGGCATAACGTCATTCAACACAAAAACACGGGATAACCCCAAACCACCACGTGCGCGGTAGGAAAATCAGGTTTGACGTCAGTGTCCATATGAGGAGTGTCGGGCAGGCTAAATATGGTCGTTCCGCCTCTGACGTTGTTCCTTCAGTGGAACACGGAGGCGGGTCCACCTGACCCCGCCCCTCTCACAGCTGTTATCAATGAACAAGTGAAACTCTTGAATCTAAAGCTGATTTTAACAGACCTGACGGACAATTCAACTCAAGAACTCCATAGACAGATTTACAGTAGATTTTAAAATCATCTTTTAACGTACTTTATCAGCAAAAACGCTCAAGATTCAAATAGAAAAACACTAAAACCCGGATTTTTTAAAATTATTTTATCTTTTTGTTCGTAAGAACAAATAGTTTATTATTTATTACTTTTAAATTATTTTAAATAACTTTTCAGTCATGTCTTCAGGCAGTGAGCCTCTGGAAATAACTGGCAACGAACTGGTTCACATACTCAGGACCCCCCGGGACCAGTACACCTCTGCTGGCAGTGTGGTGCTGGACTGCAGGCCCTTCCTCGACTTTTCTTGCGCGCACATTCACGAGTCCAGAAACGTCAACTGGAACTCGATGCTGCGCCGCAGATCCAAGAGCTCCGTGGTGGCTCTGGAGTGGCTCATCCCGGACAAGGCGCTCCTGGGCCGGCTGCGGCGCGGGGAGTTCTCCCCGGTGGTGGTGGTGGATGAGAGCAGTCGCTCCGTGGCCGAGCTGAAGGCAGAGAGTGTGGTCCAAATGCTGCTCACCGCCCTGCAGAACGAAGTGCAGACGCAGATCTGTTTTCTACAAGGTACTAAATCTTTTCCATCCATTTTTACTCACAAAAATTTATTAGTTTTAAGTATCTGCTGAAACATTTTTTAAGGTTTTGACTTTGTTGACTCTGAGAAAAAAAACATGAGCTATTAATTTGTACTGTTTGTGCACATGGCCTTAACCACCACGAGACGTAATTGAAATTATCAAAAATATTTATGTAATGATGAAATTGATTTTTTTTTTTTTTTTTAAATAAGCAGACTACAGTCATTGTGCCAAATGGATACAATATTTTAATACCATAGAGCCAGGTTATTTTATCACGTTTTGACTGTAGAGTGTAGAGTATAAATAATAGACTAAACAATTTCCCTACCTTTTTCCCCTCTTTTTGTGTATCTTTTATATAGTTTGATTCTGAATGTGGCTGTTTTTGTTTTTAACTTGTCCTTTTCTAATAGTTTGTGATTACATTTCTAAAATTATATGAGAGTGATGATAAAAGTTTATGTTGTAAAACAAAACCTTTTATGAGATACTCTCGATGAAAACACTTGTTATAGAGCATAGTAAAATACTTTTAAGTATATGAGTTGTTGTTGAGTGTAAAAATCTTTGGAATCAAACCTAAAGGATAAACAATTGAACTTGTGGTTCAAAAACTGAATATACTGGCTTCTTTTCAATGTTTATCATTATTGTCTCACATATAACAAATTTTTGGGGAGGACTTAGGTGAAAGCTTCCAGCTTAGCTAATACTATGTGACCTCCATTTAGGTGGATTTGAGGGATTTTCAGAGGCATATCCAGAGCTCTGTTACAACTCTGCCAGCAATCACCCTCTCTCAATGGAACCAGAGCCAACAGTGACCGGTCGGACGACACCAGCATATGATCAGGTAAGACTAAATTCACTTTTATTAGATGAGAGAGAACTTTATTAATACCACAATTATTGTGCCAGCAAAAAGAATACAGTTATACATCAAATAAAATCCAAATAAAAAGGTGTATAAGGAGTAAATAGTGCCTAACAGACTGCTGAAAGTAATATTACCAGTGATACTGAGAAGCCATAAAAGTAAAAGAGCTAATAGACAAGTAATGGGAACATATGAAGCATAAAAACAAACTGCATAGTGATTATTGTTTATTTTTAAATTGCAGGATGGTCCAGTGGAGCTGCTGCCCTTCCTGTTTTTGGGAAGTGCCATCCACTCGTCCCGCAGAGAGACCCTCACAGCAGCTGGCATCACAGCTGTGCTCAACGTTTCCTCCACATGCCCCAACTTCTACGAGGGAGAGTTTGAGTACCTGCGGCTCACTGTGGAGGACAGCCTGGCAGCTGACATCAGAGCCTGCTTCTCCACAGCCATCGCCTTCATCGGTGAGTTTGTCCTCTGAGCAGCAACAGCTCCTGGCCTGTATTCAGACATTATGTGCTGCACTGTGATGTAGTGAAGTTGGTAGACCCACCAAAAAACAATGAATTAGTCTCATCTTTGTTAGGAAAGCCATCCTTTTACATTCTCGATGAAACATAATATATCCAGAAGAATTTCACTAAGCAGCTTTTACACGATAATCCATTTTGTAGCCTAGATTTATGGACCAACAGCGTAATCGCCTGATTACAAAACAACTGGATTATGCTACACAAGCTGCAGCAGAGAAAATTAACATTTTATTCTTTTGCTTCTATCAAGCCCTTTACCTTGTAAAGTTTAGCTCAGAGGAAGACAGAGTTCAATTCATAAGACCTAACTTGGTCTGAAATTCAGTTAGCACGGTGAATAATAACTGCATTTTCATTCATGGGTAGATTGCTCCTTTAGTCACACAATTTAAGAATGGGTCACATCAACAAAGATTAATTTAATCTAAGAACAGTTCTAGTCAGAGTTTAGTAAAACTATGTTTAAAATGACAAAATCCAAATTTGAAATTAAGCAGAGCTCTGTTGCACAACTAAAAACTAATCTAGTAAATCCAAGTTTAGTGATGTAAACCAAAATTAGAGTTTAATCGATATTGAGATGCTACCAAATTAAAATAAAACAGAGAGAATAAAAGAGCAGAAAATGTTCCAGCTGACACGTGTTCCTTTGCAAAACATTACATTGTTTGCAAGCTAACTGAAAAGTTAAGGAAATGTTACTTTGTTTGCTAGTTTGCTAAAAAATTAACAAAATGTAACTTTGCTTGCATGCTAAAAAGTTAACAACACTTCTCAGGAGAGTTGTTCAGTCCATCTTTACAAGGAAGACATTTTTTTGAGTTGAATGTCCTCAAGTGTAAATTCAAAATTAATACTGGATCACAGTTTAATTCAGATTTTAAAGTTTGGTGCAACAGTATTAACTTAAATTTAGATTTAGAGTAAAAACTAAACTGACGTTTAAAGATGTTTAAATTGAATCTTTCTTAATTTCAGGCAAGTGTAAAAGTTTGGTGCAGCATATATCAAAGTAAAACCATGATCTAATCAGGGTATAAAAATGAACCCAACCCAGCCTAAATCTATGTCTTTCTGCTTGTTGTTGTTTCTGATGTCAAAGAAACTGATGTGAAATGGAGCGTAATACGCTAATGTCTCTTCCTCTTTCCATCTCGTCTCTTCCGTTCCGCCTACAGACTCAGTGAAGCAGAGTGGTGGTCGGGTGCTGGTGCATTGCCAGGCAGGTATCTCCCGCTCTGCCACCATCTGTCTGGCCTACCTCATGCACACGCGGCGTGTCAAGCTGGATGAGGCCTTTGACTTTGTGAAGCAGCGGCGTCACGTCATCTCCCCAAACCTGGCCTTCATGGGACAGCTGCTGCAGTTCGAGACCGACGTTCTCTGTCAGGGATGAAGAGGAAGGACATTTGCATGACTGTATTTTTTTTTTAAATTCATTCTCCCGCCTCTTGCAGGCATTAAGTTGGATTCAGAGCATTAACAGGACTCAAATCAAATGTACAAATGCACCTTTTGTACTATTGAAAGTATATTTTGTACTCTCAGAGAAAAGCTATTTGTGCTGCTGGCATCACATATCTGGCTGATGTCCTATTTTCAGGAGAAACTGAGACTTGATATCCTGATAAAACAAACAGCAGTTGGAAACTCCACTGTTAAAACCACGTAATGAGCAATTGTGATTCTGAGCCAGCTAGTTGGAGCAGCTATGAGGTAATTTCCCTGACGTTTTTACACTTAAGGGGAATCGTGTGCGTGTCTGGTTTTGTGTGTGTTTGTGTTTGATCAACGTGCCTGAACTTTGGCAAGGGCTGTCTTATTTTCATACTGAAAGGCATTCCTTCACAGTTACGGACACTGTGACAAGACATGTCTTTTTATGAGACAACACTGTGTTACAAACTACTTAAGGCAATACTGGCTGAATCTCAAGTTTTATTGTCTAATTTATAAAAATGCACTAACCGCAGTTGGTGTCTAATCATAAAGTCTGATCATTCTGTATCCTGAGACGTGTCACCCTTTGTACACTCCATTCAAACTGGACAAAGTTATTTTTTATTGTGTAAATAGATTTTTTATTTTTTATTTATTATTTCAGTATTTGTTATGACAGTATTCACTTTATTACTGTCTCTTATTGCACTTTATACTTATGAGGTTTGGCTGATTCCTGCTGTTTTTTTCCATTAAAATAAAAACATGCTGGAGAGCAAGCTGAGTCTGTTTACTCTGTATAATGTCTTTATTTCTGTTCTGTGGAACACATTTCACTTCGACCATTATAAAAGGCTGTGTTTGGGTGTAGTCGAGTACGTGTAGTTCAGTTACTAGTTCAAACACAAATTGCAGTAGTTGGGTGGTAGTTAAACTGCACTCAGATCTCAGTAGCTTTTTCAATATTTAACCATTTTTACCATGTGGTTTAGGTAGTTAAATACACACTAACAAAATATTTGTTTTAACTTAAAGATGGCCTTAAAATCAATGAATTTTAAGTTTATTGAATTTGAAAAGACGAGTTCAGGTAATTCTGCAATGATTTAAAACTTTTCTAGTCAAATAAACTTTACATTAAGTCAATTGTACTTGAGAAAACATGTTCAATAAGTTTAAGGTATTAAGGTGAACCAACAACTCTTCACTCAGACTGATGAACATTGCAAACAAATTTGGTTTCGTTTCACATTTTCTCAGTTTTAAAAGTCAGTTCTTCATTTCACACCAAGTACGTAACAGCTCCAGCTGCTCCCGGTGGAATCAGCATTCGTTGTCACTGAATTCAATACTAACCTTCATTGTGGTTTGCAATGTTTTCATTATCGTGAGAACAAGTAACTAACGACGAATCTTAAAGTGTATTAGACACAGGAAGTTTTTGTCATATGTAGGGGTCTCAGGAGAGTTTTAACTTTCACACAATGTATGCTGGAAATTCTGCCATGTTGATCTTGTTTCTTTAGAAACGTAACTTAATGAGTTGATTGAACTCTGCAGTACATTCATTCAACTCATCATTTCGAGTCAAAAAGACGTTTCAAAGTTCTGAAGGGTTCTGAAAATAAATACTGAAAATTTTGTTTAATTAACTTGAACTACTAAAACTTGTTTTGAACTTGTAATTCCTGTGTGATTTAGTGACAGTGCAACTACATATTTATAGTGTTTTCATTTTACTACACTATGCCACACAGCTTGTTAGCCACGGTTGTTATTTAATGACAGTTAACTGGTATTTGATTAAAATCACCTGTGGTTTGCAACCAAGATGTCTGCCCACAAATACTATGAATTTTCCGAGAAATGTGACATTTTCCTGACTCCATCTCAAATCAAACTTTGAAGATGGTTAGAAGATTATGTTTAAGTTAGCTAATGTTCACAAAGCACTGGCCAATGATTGATATAGATTAGCTAGCTAGTTAGCTTGCATTTTTCAGACATTAGCTAACTTAAGATGTGACTATTACTTTTACAGGTCTACCAGCAACATTTTTCAGCTATCTTCAAAATTTGGTTTTCCTTTCAAAATAGACACGCGAAGAATATCTAAGTACAGGAAACGGGAAAATTGGTGCAGGCCAAGAACTCTGACCGTGGTTCCACCGCGTACCAAGCTTGCTCAACTGTTACTGGAGCACAGAGCGGAAAGGGGCGGGACTTTGGAAGGGATAGTTGCTCCCTTTCCTCTCCTTAAAACACATCCATGGTCTGCCTAAGTGAGGATTGGTGTGCCCTCTTCCCTACATCAAACACGCCTACACCTTAGTGTTTGTTCAGCTGTCCCTGACACACAATTTTGTGTGTTATAGTTTGGATGTAGTTTAACTACTTTTTAAAAGAGGTTTAGTTTGACAAAATAAATATATTTGATAGGGGTGTAACAATACATGTATTTGCTATATTGAACCGTTTCGGTACGCGACCTTCGGTTCGGTACAGGGCTGTGCACGGGTGAGTTCACGGGCCGGAAGTTTTTTTGTTTTTGTTTTTTTGGCTCACGGGCCAGAAGTTGCGTGTGTTTACGTTCCGCCGCTAACATGTGCAGCTACACCTGCAGCCCGTGCGCATGATGGCTACTGCTAGCAGTAAACCGGAGCTTGAAGACCCTCCCCTGTCGCTAAAGTCTCCTGCTTGGGAACACTTCGGCTTCCTGGTTAAATATTGCAACGGAGGAAGACAGGTGGATAAAACGAGGGCGGTGTGCCGACACTGTTCAGCTGAGATCGGGTATGTCTCCGGCAACACGACAAACATGCTAACTCACCTAAAACAGCACCACCCGAGTGTAAATATCACCGCTACAAGAAGAAAAACCAACATAGTGCAAACGCAGCTGACCTCGGCATTCAAGCAGCCTCTCCCTGGCAATTCAGATCGGGCCAAAGCTATAACAAGAGCCACTGGAGTTTTTATAGCAGCGGATCTTTGTTCCCATACTGTATCGAAAATGAACCGAACCGTGACCTCAAAATCGAGGTACGTATCGAACCGAGATTTTTGTGTATCGTTACACCCCTAATATTTGAGAGTAGTTAAGATGAAGTTTAGCTACTGTTTTTTCTGAAGTAGTAGTAGTAGTTTGGTAAACTGCAGTTTTAAAGTAGATTCCCCAACACTACTAAAAGATAACATCCAGGACTGGCTCTCCAGACAGACAGTAACCATGAGTTAGCCCTGAGAGTGTTGCAGTCTTTTCACAGAGCGCATTACAAATGCATAATTTCACACTCTGACCTTGCTGCACTTGATTCGCTCCTGTTAAACCAGAGGGTATTAAAACAACTCATTGCCTTGCTGAGCATTTTGGAGGATTATCCTCAGAGAATGGGTTTTACAGTTAGAGGTCCTTTTGACCTCATCAAGCACTGACATGAATCTCACATCCATTTACTCAAGTTGCAAGAAAAATCATGGACATTTGTCACAGTGATTTTATTTTTGACAGTGAGAGTTTGTTTGCAAGACAGCGGAGAGTCATAAAGAACATTTGTTAATGGAAAGTTTGGAGGAGTCTTATTTGTGAAACTTTAATTTAATGAAACTATTCACATAGACTTTTAACACCTTAAGTATACCAGTTATACACCCTCAATGATTATCAGATGAACCACAGGTCACAAGAATATCAGGTAAAGGTAAAGGTCTCTTTTCTGTGAATTTCCTCTCAATCCACAGCCAATTTGATCACTGAATTGCTATAAATGATATCTATGGTATTTATAAGCAACATGCAATAAACTTTAAACTTGACTAAATGGGCAGAACTGTCCACCACAAATGTTGCATTAAAGACCACAACTACCACCCCACCACCCCTCTGATGACATCTCTGCCACCCACACGCTGTGTCGGCCATAGCTAAAATAATCCACTTCCTCTCATTTGCAAGTATCCATTGCTCAACACGCACGAAAGCGTAACTGTTATTGCTCGACTTCTTCCTTCCATTAGCCTCAGTTTTCCAGACAGAGGGCAGAGAAATGCACCTCAGATTTTCAGGTTTTAATTAAAACTCAGTGTTCACTTCAACTGAGACTCAGAAAGATAATATTTTTCTGGTTTGTGTTCATATAGACTTTCACAGTCACTTTCCGTTTACAACATTTCATGTATATGCATAAAATCTGTCA
>JAJHUR010006457.1:0-34454 GCA_027495735.1 Lutjanus campechanus | reverse complement strand
TCGTTTCATTTATCTATAATTGAGAGCGGGATGTGCTAAAAATTAAATGACATGCTAATGGTGTGACCCTCTGCACATCTATGCCAATTAGAATTCTGCTCTTCTATTTGCATCAGTAAGACAAACTTCTTTCTTTATGCCAACATCAGGTTCAAGGGCCTCAAACCGACTTCAGCCCTTCTCTCACGAGGAATTTCCCACGCTGAAGGCAGCTGGAGAACAGGACAGGGCTGGCAAGGAAAGAAGCGGCTTCGATCCGTCGTATGGGCCCGGACCAAGCCTCCGCCCCCAGAGTAAGTCTCAACTCTTAGGAACTGGCTGCCAGTATCCTAGATAAAAGATTTAAAAAAAAAGAGAGAGATAAAGTCTGTTGGAAATCAAATTATGAAATTGGCGTCAAGTTTTCAACTGTCTGAAAGCCGATGATACTGTTGAAACATTAACGTCTCACTGATAAACGGAGAGAAACAAGCTTCAACAAGAGGAGGCCCGAAATTTGGCAATAGCTCCTAGTGGCAGACGGGAAACTAGCTGTTGTTTTTTAAGTTTGTGCGGGTAGTTTGGAATGTATTGATCAACTTAGCACCATGCAGTTAACTCCTGTCGTAGAGATGAGGTTAAAAACAGTGTGGTCAAATCCCAATTTGTTCGCTAATTCAGAAATCTCCCTCTTCCCATTTCCAGATGTGACGAGCTGGAGGGAAGGTGGTGGCAGGAACCTTCAACCCTCGTCCCTGACCCTCGGCCTGCCAGCAGATCCTGAGGGTAAGATCACTGCCCTGGGTGAGACCGGCACCCCTCCAGCCTCGTCTCACCCCTCCTCTACCACCGGCACAACCTCTTCTAGCGTAGTGACGGCTCAGTCACCAGTCCTGGACCCCAAGGAGCCTTCCCTGCGTCCCGCCCAGCCTCTCCGCAGAACAACCGTCCCTACTGCCCTGCAGTACCAGCTTCACCACACCTCGACTGCTGTCTACCACGACATGTTGCCCGCATTTGTAAGTACTGTGTTGTTTGTAAAGTGGTTTAAAGACACTCGACTGGTTTTAATGTAATCTGTAATAGATCAGAATCTGTTGGTTGCTCATTGTTTTTGTTTCCTCCTGATGTTTCCAGATGTGCTCTAAAGAGACACGTGAAGCCCCAGGTACAGACCATGGTCCTACCACCGTTGCAGCCCCGGCCCGATTTGACAGCAAACCCGCCTTTAGGCAGAGCTACGCCAAACCTGAACTTGTCAAGTAAGTACTAGTAACTCACAATGCGAGTAGCAGTTTGTGACAACTTGCAGTTGCTAATCTGTCTTGTCATCGTCTCTGAATTACAGCGGCGATGTGAAAAGAGAGAACCGCTTTGTCCGCGCTCCACCCCGACTCTCTTCTCAGCCCATCCGCAGGCCTGGTGACAGACCACAGCGCCCGGCCATCATTAATCCAGAGGACTTGAAGGATCTGGATGACCTTGACAATGACTGTGAGGATGGATGGGCAGGTCAGTATTTCTTAAACTTGTGAACTTCCTCCAGCTTGCTCTTACAGCGAGCCCTTTTGTAAAAAGAAATTGTAGTAACCACACTTAAATAACTACAAAACAAACCAACATGGAACCACTGACAACTAATGTAGACTGTGTTGGTCAAATATGTATCAGTACACCCACCTGATGTGATGTGTGGGCTAATGTGGCCTCTCCTCTCATCAGAAAATAAAATAATAACTGAAAATTGTTTGCATTTGAAACCTGCTGCACCTTGCGCAAGAATATGTTCAAATTAGGAACTTTGTGTATAAAGGCATTAGAGTCCTATTACAAGTCAGAAAAATATAATTTCTTTGCAAGTAATTGTGGGAGTCTGATTTTTCTTCAAATACTGTATAATATTTTGCCAATGGTCTTAAAAGGATCTTTGAAAGTCTTGCCCTGTACTTGATCTCTGAAGGTTTTCATTCAGCCAAATAAAAGTTTCTGTCGAGTGTATGCTTTTATTCAGATATAGTTTGGCTGCTGAGGATTCTCAGCCGAGACTTTTTAAAAAAAAACAGTTTTGTAGTCCTACACTAAGTGCTTTAAGGCAAAATATTTTCAGTAACAAAGTCTGCATATATCAATCAACTCTATGAATACTGAAGTATGATTGTTAACCAGCTGAGAACATGCTAGTGGGAAATCGGTGCCTGTTCCCACTGCCGTACATCCTTTCCCACAGCATTTTTCCTGACTGTTAGCTTGTTTTGTTCTTTTTCAGGACTCCATGAAGAAGTAGATTATAGTGAGAAGCTCAAGTTCAGTGATGACGAAGACGACCACGGTGATAAAAACAAGATGTGGTGAGAAATCTTTCCTCATAGCTCATTATTGCTCTAAATAAGTTCACATGCGACATCATTTTAAGGGTTCCCGGTTGAATCTGAATTTGATCTGTTGACTTTCAGGAATGATTGGGATAGGGAGAGAGATATCCAGCGTGACTGCCAGTCCTCCCTCAGTTCAGGAGAGGTGTCTTACCCCCAGGAGGGCCCTGAGGAGAGTTATTCTTACCAACATCACCACCACGAGCCTCCCAGGAAGACCAATGGCAGATATCACTCTACGGACAGCCCGGTAACTACACACTATACAGTGTTTTTCCCCTTTCATCCTCCCCTTTTGAGATTTCTTATCTAAGATTAACTCGCTATGATGTTATCCACAGTTAGAGCGCATCTTGTTCTTTAATCCCCCTGTGACTGTGAACGATATGGCAACACTACAGAGCGTATGAATAGCAGTGTGCCTTCGCTCGCCCTCCAGTGAGACTGCCATTGTGAATTGGGAGAGATGACCTTGCAGTAACCATAGAGATGTGCGTCTGACTACTTTTTACTTGCCAAGCTGTTTGGTTGGCAAGTGAAAAGGATGTGACAGACATAATGGAAAAGCAGTTTATCCCTCTGTGTTTTTTGTCCAGTTACAATGTGGAAAATCTGTCAGACAAAAATTCCCTAAAATTGAATACAAGTAGTGTTGCACATTTGGGCTTACATATTTAAAATTTCTTTTCACCAAACAGCAGGCGGGCTTAACAGGCAGAGCAATTTAGTATATCCTTTCAGTCTAGTGGTTTGAAGTGCTTTCTATGTAAGTGTTATTCCCCAAGTGTGAATCTGGCCTGGGGCCTGGGTTCCTTCTCATCCCTCTTCCCTTTTCCCCTCATGTGTCTATAATTTAGAAGAATGCAAAATCTTATTTATTTTTCCTTCAAGGTAAACGGGAAGAAATGGTTTGTTCCGTTACCTGAAATGTCAGTGCTGGGGATAAACAAGGCCCCAAGCGTACAGTACTTTCAAAATCAGGAAATGCTTTTGAAAAAAATGTCTTAGTTTAAAACCTTTTCTCAAAGGACACATTATTGTTGATTTTTTTAAAATATACTTAAGATTGTTTAAGAGACTGTTTAATGGGGCTGTACAGAATAGTTTGAAGCTTGGAACATAACGTTGACATTTGAGTTCTAAATCAAGAACCTAAAGACTAGGATTAGTATGAGTATTATACTATTTGCAGAATTAAATTCTCTTGGTGGCTGCGTAGGATTGTTTCCAGCTTGTGTGATCCAAACTTTTCCAATAACTCCATTACGTTGTAAAGTCCAACATTTATATTAAAAAAGATTAATGTAATCTTTTCCAAAATTCACAACATGTCTTCGTCTGATGAAATATTGTGCTTGAATCCATATTTGATGGGATTTAGCCTTTGAAAAACAACATTTTTAACGGTCTAGCAGCAGTCTAAAAGGCACCATAAATTATATGCATGCTGAAAAAAACTGACGAGTTATAGTCATTGAAGAAAGTTTATTTAATACAAAAAGACAAACCTGTTTAATCCAATGAATCACTTTATTCAAATTTAGGATTTTTTTTTTTTAAGGGGGATGATGTCACGATACAATGACAAGACATTTGAAGCTTGAATCAAAAAACCTTGATAAAAAGCTTTGAATGTAACAAAATGACCTTCAGTGAATCCTTAATGTTTTAATTGGTGAAACAGATCTACACAAATACTATAACAAGCCAAAAAATATCAAGCCCTCCCTGCTTGAACTGCCTCTGCTCTCTCTCTAGGCCCAGCAGAAAAACCAGGGTGAGCCTCTGGCCGAACAGGATGATCACCAGCGCAGCTCTCAGGCTCAGGGACCCGCTCGGGCAAAATATGTGTCCCCTGAGCTGTCGGAGGCTGTTGAGAGGGCCCGCAGACGCAGGGAGGAGGAGGAGAGGCGTGCCCGTGAGGAACGACTGGCTGCCTGCGCTGAAAAACTCAAAAAGCTGGATGAGAAGTTCGGAAAGACTGAAAGGCAGACGTCAAGGACGGAGGAAGGCCAGAAAGAAGGAGACAGCAAAGACGCTCCACTGTCCCCAAACAGGGAGCAGAGTAAAGGCCACCATGAGAACTGGCAGTACAGCACAAAAGGTAAAAATCAAGTGGACATAACATATAGATAGTATAGAAAGATTATTACAGAATATAACAGCTGATTCTAAGCATGTGTTGTTCTTGTTTTCCAGATTCTACTGAGTGTCCCCCCGACCACTCTCCTGGCCATAGTTACCGCGACGACCCTGGCTTCTCAAACTACCGCGCCAGCGAGGATGATGGCCAGGAGCCCTCCTCCCCCTCAGGAGACTACAGTGGACGTCATTCCTCCAAACCTGTCCCACCCCGCTTTCAAAAGCAGCCACAGCACCACCAGCAGCAGGTGAGCACCAGCTGATGCCTCTTCTAACCCATAAAGTCCTAATCCCAGACTAATGTGTCAATGTATTAGTGGCTGCTTTGTGAGAAGAGGGCTTTCAAGAGTTCACAGAAGCAGTGATTGTTTTAAGGTCGCAGTCATTAGCATGCAAACATGAAAAGCCGTGAGCCTTGTGATGCGTGTTAACCTATTTGACTTTTATTGGATTGTTATTTCTTGGAATGGGTGTTTGGAGCTCATGTTTGGTCGTCTCGTGAGAAAAACAAGAAATGCAATCTGTAGAGGGTGGATTCATACAATTGGCAAAATTTTCCACATTTCACTTAACCTCAAGAGAATTAGTCACACATGTCACAGAAGACATTTTAACATGACAAAATAGGAAAAGGTCAGGTGTAAATTATATAATTAATGGCTGAATTTCATTTAGTTGCTTTGGCGCACTGTCTTGCCTCACTGGGACAGAACCTGTGGAAAAAGGCCTGTTGCTACACTAGCTGGTCATTTTCTCTAAAGATGCACCAGTCGATTGTCCAGTGACTGGAATTGGCCGGTTTTCAGCTTGATCAGTCGTGACTGGTGATGGCTGATCAGTGTCAGATAAATCTTCTCAACTGATCAAATTTACTTAATTTTATTTCACTGATGTGCTGCTTGATGGTTAACGTCATGTGCACAGCACATTCAGCTGCATTAAGAGGAATGATGGACTCCATGAACAGGATAAAAAGAAGAGGAGAGGAGAGGATGTGATTAGAGAGTGCAAGGAAAGTTGAGAAAGATTGGAGGAGAGAAGAGTGGAAAAGACAGATTAGTGAGTGAGAGAAAAAAGAGGATAAGGCCTGGCTGTAACCCGAAGAGCTGTAGGACAAAATGTTAGTTATTTAATAGTCAGTCTTTTATTATGAACATATAATTAAATTTTCCATTAACAAAAAGTTACATAAATATTTCTTTATGCTATCAATTATAGTTGCAATCGTGCATTTTTAATTTTCTCCTTCCCAGAGATCAGTTGCTGGGATGATGAGCACGGCAGGGTCATGCATGAGGAGTGAAAATAGATGTTCACATTAGCCTCTGTTTTCTTCATATTAATCTTGCTGTTTTTTTGCCTCTAATGTGAGTTATTAATTCCTTGCTGAGAGCAGCTGTAACATCTTACGTGTTCAGTCATGACTGTGTAATTAAAAGATAGGCAAAGGAAGTTTATTTAAATAGTGCCATTCAGACACAAGGCGATTGAAAGTGCTTTACAGGGACACAGAAATGCATTAAGAAAACTTAAAAATAAAACAAACACAAAATGGAAAAATAAGCAGTTAATAGTAAAAAAGATGAAAGAAAGTAAACACAAAGTTTAAAAAGAAAATGGTTTATAAAGAAGTTATGTATCTACTTTGTTGATAAGTTGACATAAACAATGTTTTAAGCTGTGATTTAAATGAGCTGACAGTTTTAATAGACCTCAGGTATCCAGGAAGCAAGGAAGAGGGATTCTTTTTTTTTTCGAATCTCTTAAAATAACTCACTGGCTCATTTGTACTTTGAAACAGTTGATAAAAAGTGAATTTCAGAAGACCGTAACGTTTGAAGATAACTTCTTGACTTGATTAACTCTAAATATTAACATATTCATATTGACTTCACCTGGATTTTTAGAAATAATTTTTATACAGAACAAGGACTGTGAATTTTGTCCACCATCTCTTAGAAGTGAATTTGTTCTGAACATTCTGCAGGAACAAGTATACAAGATGCAGCACTGGCAGCAGTCAGGTCACCCTCCCCCGTCTGGCTCAAGCCACGCTCAGCGGGGCTACTACCCCCCACATGTCCTCGGGTTTGATCCCCGCTGGATGATGATGCCGCCTTTCATGGATCCCCGCATGACCCAAGGACGATCTCCTGTGGACTACTACCCTGGCACAGTCCACTCTTCAGGTGAGCACTAACCCAAGAAAATGTGGTCAGAAATCTGAAATTTCAGTTGTGGAAAAACTCTCAAAATTTAAACGCTGCCTGTTTTCAGCAGGAATGATGAAACCCATGATGCATCAAGACCACTTGAACAGCCCTGGTTCCGATGAGGGATGCCATCCCAACCTGCACCAGGAGAGAAGAGCCCCCTCCACTGAGCCTTACCCCATGTGGAACCAAGATGGATACCCCTTGCGCAGCTTCACTCCACCTTACCAGAGACAGCATGAAAGCTCGGACAGCGGCCAGCCTGACGACAGGTCAGTTATTGTGTTTAAAAGATATTAGAGCCTGTGACTTCTGCATCTCTTAAATTAGAGCATTCACTTGTATTTTGATCAAAATCCCTGAAACCCGACTCCGCAAAGCAGTGTTACTGAATAAAACCCTGCTTAGCGACATATGCTTTTTTAATAATCCAATAATCTGAATTTTAAAATGTGTAAAATATAATTTAGACAGTCACAGGTCTTATAAATTGATTGGATCATGAAGTTAGTGTCACTTTTTTAGAGTTGGATTAACTTCAGTCACACTTTTGAATGTGTTTTGTGGGAAAAAGAAAATTGGATTGATCGTACTACAAAACGAAACCAACAATAAGCACTTATGCAAACTGTGCAGCCCGGTCAGAGCACAGCAAGCACACCCAGCTGGTGTGTTGCCATGTGGTGTGTGGGTTAATGTGGTGTCTCCTCTCATCAAAGGAAAAAAATAGCTTCTTCTACAAGTAATAAGTTCAAATTGTTTCTGTTAACATTACTTTCATCTAATATTGGCAAACAAGGTCAGTGAGATCTGGCTGGAGAACAGTGCAGTTTGTGCTTGGTTGAAGTCTGTTGAAAATAACAAATCTGGAGGCAGTAGATTCACATGGGAAGTCAGAAAATAAACAATTACTGGATAATTCTCAATCCTATTTTCAATCATATCATTTGTATTTTTTTTTTGCCAGTTGGGGTGTGAAATAGGTCTTAAATTTCATTGTTATTGATCTTGAAAAGGTTTCAAAAAGGTCTTAAAAAGTCTCGAATTTATCTTGTTGGAACCTGCAGACACCTTGATTTTTGTCATTCTTCATCTTTTTTCCATATCTTTTTTCCACAGAAGTGGTATGACCTGCTCCCAACAGGACTCTTATGAAGAGAGGGCCAATGAGTGTTTGACCCACCCCCAAGACGACCTCCCCCATCATGCTTACCAGAGCCGAGGCTCAGACAGAGACCACCAACACCACGACCAAGGCTTGCTGACCACTGCTCAGAGTCATGCAGACAGTGATTACCCGAAACAAGACTCCAGAGACAAGCATCTGAAAGACGGCCCTGAATCTCACGATGAGGCCGTAGACGGCTCTAAGGACAATTGGAAAAGAGATGGAGGCCAGAAACAAGACGGAGGACCCAACAATGCTCAAAACCAGTGGTCTGAACCCAGCTCTAGTTCCAGTAGTAGCGTCAGCCAGCCATCTGAGACCAGCGGGCGTCCCTTGACTCGCAGAACCGGGCCCATCAAGAAACCAGTTCTCAAGGCTCTCAAAGTGGAAGACAAGGAGAATGAGAAGCCAAAACCTGAGCCCGAGGAGAAGACTGTCCCTTACCGCCTGGAGAAAGAAGTCCTTACTAATGTTTACGACTTGAAGAAAGACAACCAGCCTGCCAGCAACAGGCGTGCAGCCTCACCTGTTGTTGAGAAACAGCCTGAAGAGAGGCAGCGTCAGTCACCAGCTCCCACCAAAACAGAGAGGCCTCTGAGCACTCACAGTGATGACTCTCCCAAGGAGAGCGCCTGGGACAGCGGTAAAAGCCAGTCACCTAGAGATAGCCAGGAGAACCGGGAGGCCCACGCACCACGGCGCAATAACTGGATCTTCATCGATGAAGAACAGGCCTTTGGTGCAGTCAGGGGAACAGGTAGAGGCCGGAGTCGAGGCTTCAGGGAGTTTAGCTCTAGAGGTGGAACCCGTGGTGGCCGAGGCGGAGACAATCTCAGAGGTGCTTATAACAACAATAACAGCGGAGCTCAGCGCGCAGGCGGCAGAGGCCGAGGACCACCTAGGGATCTCGTCAAGGTAGAGGAGTTCCAGAGGGGCAAGCCCCGGAGGCGAAATGTCAGCGAGACCTTAAGTGAAGCCTCTGAGTATGAGGAACTGCCCAAGAGGCGCCGCCAGAAGGGATCTGAAAATGGCGAAGGTTACCAAGAGTCTGGAGAAGTCCGTAAAGCTGACCGAGACTCTTGGAGATCCAACAAGGTGTACACAGACGACCAGACGACCCAAGACTCCAGAGACAAGGCCAAGGCCAGCAGGAACTTTGGAGGCCGCATGCTGCCTCCCAGACTGAACACCACCGGAAATTACAGTCGAAGCTTTGGAGGATCCAGAGACATTTCTACTTGGAGGGGCCGCGGGCCCCAGTTTACTAGCAGCGGTGGCTCCATGCAAGAAAACGGTTACGGTCCTGCAGCTGAGACTGCTTACTCCCGCAGACCCCCTGTTGAACGCGAGGCTCTCAAGTACCCTCCTAAATTCACTGGCTCCTTCATGGAAAACGGCACAGAAGACCGTGAAGGAGAATACTACTTCGACAACGACAACCCCGACAGGCAGATGTTAAGACGAAGGCGTCCACCCCGACAAGACAAGCCTCCACGCTTCCGTCGTCTACGACAAGAACGCGAACCCGGCTCAAACCAATGGACAAGTGATGAGTACATAAACGGAGACTTTGCAAACCCCTGGCCAAGTCGCTCCAAAGGCAGCGGGGAAGACAACTGGCCCAGTGGACACTACTCCGGCGGACGCTCCAGCCAGCACGGTCAGGCAGAGGAGTGGGAGACGGGATCGGACAACAGCGACTTTGGTGACTGGAGAGAGAAGCGAGGTGGAAGTGGGGGCGCGGCGACGCAGGGGCACAGCGATATCCCCTCAGACTCCGGACACAGTGAACCCGGCTCTGGCGAGAAGAGGGAACTTTGCAAGAGAAGCTTCTCCAGCCAGAGACCGCTGGTAGAACGACAGAACAGGAAAGGAGAGCCGTCACTGCTGGAGGCGAGCAAGATGTCACGTACACCTGAACCCCCCACGTCCTCCTCTAACAGGAGTGACAGCTGGCAGAACGGAGGGACAACTTGTAAAAGGTGAGGAGAATAATGGAACAAACTTATTTATATGATCCCAGACACATATGTATTACAGCTGGTAATGAAGCATTCTCATTATGTGGTGGGAATTATATCAATGCTCTAGTGTCTTGTTTCAGGTCTGGTAGTTATAGTTGCTTAGAAACCAAGAACACACTCCTATATTGTTTTGACTTTAATGTACTCTGGCTGACAGTGGCAGGAATAAACACCAATGTTTTGCTCATCTTTATTTGAGGAAACAAAAATCTGCACACAGAGAAACTAATAGTTCAGTCAGTTACCAAGCTTTCATTTAACTAGGGCTGGAGATCGTTCAGGACTTTTCATTAGTAGTAGCGATACCTTTTTATAAAAATTACATTACATATTACTGTATTGAGCTTTAGTTTAAATTTCCCTCCCTTTTACACACTCAGAGCAGTTTCATGACATAAAAATATAAACCTGTTTACCACACTGTGGTTAAACTTTTTAGTTTTAGTACCTTTTTCATCTCAAAGCAGTTTTGCCACCTAAAAAATAAAGATTTACTCTGAAAGTATTGGAATTAGGTATTTATCAAATGACAAGGTATTTTTCAGTACTCAATAATATTAAAATAATTAGGTTGGGGCCATAAAAGTGCTGAAGTTAAGTACCCAGCTCTACAGTTCACTAGCACGGATTTAAAAAATATATATAAATATAAATATGTGCCAAAGAATGAAATAAACACAAATAAAATGGTAGGAAAAACAACATCAATAAATAGATGAAAAAAAGAGGAACAAACACACTAAAAAGGTTGTAAACACACTAAAAATAATAAACAATGACATATTAAATACACATATCTATACCCTGGCACCCCCCCAAAACCCCCAAATCCACACAGTATTTAGTTCATGTATACATTCAAGCACTGATCATGGTGCTTGTTCTGATTTATTAGCTAGTGGTGAAAGCTAGTGAATGTGGTCATTGTTTATTTGTACCAAATGCTTTTGAGGTGTCATTTTGTCCCAAGTGCTTGAGGTTCATTTAACACCTCCAACGTTCAGATTTGCACATCATTTGACTAAAATGTTCCAGACATCATTAGCCCGTAGGTGATTTGTTCTGTGAAAAAAAGTACTCATAGTTTGCCCTTGTTTCACCTGCTATTAAAGAAAATCTGTACTAGCACTTTTTACCATGCAGCCTGTCCCAGAAGAGGATTTAGCTCAGTTTCATTGGACAGATAAATGTGAGGAAAGGTGTCTGTGCCTGGAGCATTGGCTGGATGAACACCACTATGTTTTCATTGCTCAACCCCCTGAGCCTGAATTTTTAGTCATTCTGTTTGTTTTTCTCCTTATTCCACCTGCCATCAGTAGTTTTGGCTGAACTTAATTGGCTACCTGAAAACTATCCTTTTAGATAAGATTGCCAAAATTTTTTGGTTATTTTCCCACTAATAAATTCTTTTTATGTTTTAGCATTGCTTAGAATACCCAATTAAAAGCGCCTTGTCTCTCCCTTTCCTGTTTTTCAGCAGGGGCCCAGAGGAGTCAGGCCCAGTCTACAGCATAGAGCAGCCAGAGGATCGGGAGCCCAGTGAGCCCTCTGGGAAGAAATTAGACAAGGAGCTGAAGCAAGGACCTGTCAAGACAGACATAGCCGAACCTCTGTCCCAGTATGAGCTCAGCAGCTACCCAAGTGAGTCCCAAGTTTTTGAATGTGTCTTTTTGTGTTCTCCATGTTGATAGAAAAGAAATAAGCATCTCTTAAAGTGAACTTCTGCTCATCTGCACTGGAAAAATAATCTTAGACTGGATTTGTGTACATTTTTAGGGTTTTTAGATTGTTGATCTCATTGATGCTAAAGCCTGATGATGCATGTTGTGGTACTGACTCTACTAGTTCAGTATTCTAGTTCCTTTGCATTGACCACATGCCTGTTTTGTAGTTGAGGGGGACACAGGGGGACCAGTTTCGAATCCAGATGGATACCAGGATGCCTTGTCCAAAAAGCAAAGACGCCCACAGGAAGATGAGAGACGGAGGAAGGAACAGGGAGCTGCTGTAAGTTAACATATGCTCAATCCAGTAGCTCAGCAATCATGCCAAGGATGAACAAAAAAGAGTGCAGGTTGTTAAACCGTTTCCTCTTTTTTTTTGCCTGTATTAGGTGCCGGTGAAGAACAGGACCATCACATCCAAGATACCACCACGCTTTGCCAAAAAGCAGGGAAGCATGAGCATGGAACAACCTGAGGAAGCGCTTTCCTCCAACAACCTGGGAACTGAAATCTGGGAGACCAACAGCTCAGGTACTAGACAGTGCTTTGTTCTTGATGCTTTTGTTGCCTGCTATAAAACAAAAACCTCTGAGGCTAGATTGTAGTACCTTGAAATTGTGCATACTTGCTTGATTATTGCACATAGCTGATGGATAATTGGTGGATGGATGTCATTTTATTCTTGAAATTTGTCAGTGAGAAATGAGAAATTAATTTTGTGGCATATATTGTTAAATATGTGCACAGTATGTCTGGGAATGTGATCTAAAAGGGTTAAAAAGTCATTTTTCATTTCATCTGGACTTAAACCTTTTGCTGTTTTTAAGGATCTACAAAGGCTTCACAATTCATCGAAATAGTATTGAAATCCCAATATGACTGAGTGCAATATCCAAATTACAATTTTTTGATAAAGGAAAAATGTGTGATAAAACAGCATTATAATGAAGCACTGAAGTGCTGCAGAGGCTTCTTGGCCTACAGATCACGTTAACTCGTTATCTTATCATCTTAATATGACTTTTTTTTTTAATCTACATTTTTATCTACATTTCAAATAGTTTGATATTAAAGCATCCATAACGAGAATATTACGTAAAATCTCAGTAAATGTTTCAGTTTTTGTATGGATATGAACATTATAATATTTGTTGAGGCAGAAGTATATTTATGAAGGCATTTATCAATTTTAAACTGTGAAAAGAAAAGAAAAATGCTTTCTTCACTAATGTTCACTAATGGCATCCGTTTATGTTTTTAGCTCTGTCAGTTCAGTCTTCAGGTGGAGACTCGTGGACTAAGCAGGTGTCTTACACTGGGAGTGAGCCCAACTCTGAGGTAGTACACTGCAGTTACTCATTGAAACCTCCACCTACACTGCAAATACCATCTCTTATTTGTTTGTCTGCAGTTACAACACATTTCTTGATCCTTCTTGATTCTTGTCTGCCTCATTATTGACAGATAACAAACTATCTGCAATAGTATCTGATTGCTTTGAGAGACAAACAAGTTTGTTTTTCTCTTCTTGGCCAGGACTCTGATGCTGGCCCAGAGCAGAGTAAAGAACAGCACAAACCGGGGCCGATTGGAAACGAACGTTCCCTAAAGCACCGCAAGGGCTCAGAAGGTGTTGATAGGCTGGAAGGTGGCCCCATCACACCTGTCAATGGTGTGGACCTGCATGTGGACACTGTGCTGCCTGTGCCTCCCATTGAGTTTGGTGTCAGTGCCAAAGACTCTGATTTCAGCCTGCCGCCGGGCTCCACCCCAGTGCCCGTGTCGAATCCTGTCAACAAGCTTCAGGATGCACTTACCACCAATGTGAGCAACTATATTTGTGCTTGTGTGGTGTCTTGTAAATAAAAAAAAAAAAACTATGGGTAATCTGGTGTGACAATCAGTGGGAAGTTAGTGATAAAATACTTGCAAGTGTTTTTGACAATGCAAGAGTGTCTTTCTTGCTTAAAAACAAGACATATTGACTTGAAACTAATGGTGAACTTTTCTTTAATTTGAAACAGACGGCTCTCAATCAGAGTATCCCCATGCTGCGTTCCAACCACCTGCAGCCCGGCTGCCTCAACCCCATTTCCTTCCCCAGTGCTGACCTCACTCTCAAGGTATATGAAATATGTCCACAGAGCTCTATCTTTGCATACATGTGTAACTAATAAGGAATAATCAGCATGTGTTTATGCAGTGGGAACATGAAGGCAAAATGGACTGTTATTCAAACATGAATAGCAATTTAAACGTTTCTATTCTTTAGATGGAATCGGCTCGCAAGGCGTGGGAGAACTCCCAGTCCCTCCCTGAGCAGGGCTCACCAGGCGGCAGTGCTTCAGGCGCTCAGCCTCCCTGCAGCGTTGGCTCATCCAGCGGCGTCAGCTACAGTTCTTTTGGAGGGGTTTCCATGCCTCCGATGCCTGTGGCATCAGTAGCACCTTCCATGTCCATGCAAGGTAAGACTGCATTGCGCTTTCTTGGCTGGATGAGGGCTTAATTATTTGACCTCCCTTTTTATTGAATTTATTGGTTTCTTACACATTTTTTAAACTTAAAAGATGTTCTTAAGAATTCAGAGAAGAGATTATACATCAATATATTATCAAGCCAGTCCTCAGCTTTAGTTCAGCCGTTTTCTGGTGCTTTTTTGCCTGCAGTTAACATTATCCTGGATGTATATTTGTTTCCAAAGTCCCCATTTTCCCCCAAAAAACCACAAAACATGACAGTGATCTGCTTTGTTTGCTCCAAATAGTCTCCAACATCTTGTACCTTGATATTCTTTCTGTGCAGGTGTTATAAAAAATCTTTTCATATTTTTCCACCCTTATTTGCTTCAAAGTAGGGAGCAAGTAGTTTTCCATGACTGCTTATTAATCTTTTCCCATTCTTCCACAGATATCACAGTGAAGGCTTAATTTTTAAAGAGAACTAAACTTAAAGCTTGTTGTTTTTCTGTCCCCTCTGTAGGTAATCATATCCCCCCGTTGTATCTGGATGGTCACGTCTTTCCCAGCCAGCCGCGCCTCGTACCTCCCACCATGACACAGCAGCAGACCTACCAACAGGTAACTTACAGAAACACACACAAAGAGAGACAGACCGGCTTGTTTGTGCCTCAACTGAATTGTCTTTATGTTGATTTGTTCAGGCGGCTGCAGCCCAGCAGATTCCCATCTCTCTACACACGTCTCTTCAGGCTCAGGCTCAGTTGGGGCTTCGTGGAGGTCTACCCGTCTCCCAGTCCCAAGAGATGTTCAACTCTATTCCCCCCTTTAGGTACAGCCACCTCTGATTTTCACCGGCCCCATTAGTTTGTTTCACTTAATCATATTATCTTTTTCATCTGTGTTGCACCACCATGTAGTTGTTTTCCTTTTATTCATTCTGCTGTCGTTCGTTGTCTTCCTCTTTTCAGGTCCCAGGTTTACATGCACCCAAACCTGTCACAGCCCAGTCCCATGGTGCTGTCGGGCGGAGCCCCTCTCAAGGGGCCCTACTCGGCTTTCCCTGGTATGCAGCCCTCAGACATGGTTAAGCCACAGTCAGGCTCACACTATCAGCCTATGAATGGCAGCCAGCAGCTGGTCTATGACAGCCAGATGAACCAGGGGCCTGGTATGGGTTCCTCCCAGCTAATGGACTCTCAGCTCATCCAGGTGAGTGTCTCTGACAACAACTCAAGATGCTGCTTTCCCCCGTGTTAATTTATGCAGTCTCGCACAGAATATTTACAGCAACGAGATTGCTATCAATGAAAAACAAAATGATGAAAATGTAAAATGAATTAACAGTACTAGCAGTAACAAAGATAATATTAGTTAATTAAAGTATGACATCAACAAAGGGCAAGAAAAACAAAAGCATAAGCGGAAAAAGAAGAAAATAAAAGAAATAAATGAAAACAATAATAATAATAGTCAGTGGAGCAGAGGCGTTTATTAAATAATACATAACATTCATGTTACCACAGCAAGTCTAAGTCTTCACAGCATAATCAGACCATCATTGGAGTGTTGCTTTAAATGTTAACATTTACAATAAAATCCTTTTTTCCATCAGGTGACGATGCCCCTCCCCGGCTCTCAGCTGCGTTACGGCTCAGCACAGCAGCATCTCATCCTCCCACAGTCCATCCAGCTGCAGCAGGGACAGAACCTGTCAGTCGGTGCCCCACGCCGAATGCTGCCACCTGGCTCCCAGCCTACGGTCATGACTGGCAGCCGAGAGGTGCGACTTACTGATCTCATGTTGCTCAACCAAAAGGTGCTCCGTTCACGCATTAAAGTTGGAATTTAAAATCCGTTTTATCACACAACAAACGGTGTCGGCAAAGGGCGGCCAAACTTTTTGATTGTTTGACATATACAGAAAAATATAAAAAGTTACAAGCCAAACAATACTGAATGCAAAGTTTTCAATCTCTTGCAGTGCAAGAAAATCAGTGTTTGTAGACCAGAAAACTCAAATCACTATGTTTTCATTGACTTACCAGCTCTCACTATGTTTTCATTGACTTAATCATGAGTCAAGTTGTTCAAAACAGCAGCAACTTCTAGTATTCAAACTAAGATGTGCAATAAAAAGGTTTGCTAGTTGTTTACGATGACAGTAACATCAAGTGTTTAAACTTGGAAGTCCAGTGTACATAACTGCAATTATTAGAAATACGCTCAAGCCATATTCTAGTTTCTTTCTAAAAATCTATTTATCTATAAATAAGCAGTCCACAGTTTGTGTATTGACATTGCACCTCTCTCATTGCCTAATTCTCAGGGCTCACAGATGGAAATGAAAAGCTTCCAGTTCTCTGACAAGCCCAATCATTCCCCAGGCATATCTGGAGGCTCCTACAGGTGAGTGAAACTGACAGACTGAACTGTCCAGAACACTCCACATGCAGCTTTGCTCTGTCAAAAAGTGAGATATGTCATATGACAAATGCATGTTTTATGAAATGGACTGTAAAACTAACTTTATGTTCTTTCTCCTCTCTCCTCATTAGGCCTGGGTCTGCCAGCCCCAGTGGGAAGCCCTCTGGTCCTGGGGGGCCCGTAGGACCTCTACCTACACATTTTGCCCAACAGGTATTTATTTTTTCAAACATATTATGTTGAGATGTGTTTAATTTTAAGGTTAATCAGGGCATTTTTATTCTTGGGCCGTTGGGAGAGGTGTAGTTTTGATAAGTTATAAATGTCCATCTCAGGGTTTACTTTTAAAAATTAGATTCAATATCGAGATTGGTATGTATGATATTTTTTCAGTGACAAACCTGTGACTCAAAAAAATCAATACTGGCATGCTAATATTTTTCATTTATTTCCCACCTCCTCATCTACTCCCCCTCCCTCCTCCCTCTTCCCTCCTGTCCCGTGACCCCACAGGTCCCACCTGCTCAGGGTAGCATGGTGATGCACATGCGGCCCCCCACCACAGGCCCTTTCCCCAACCCCATCCAGAGACCAGTCATGCAGGTCAACAAGCCTGTGATCATCCGCTCCCCCCCTTACCCCAACCCTGGCCGCGACCCTCCCCACTCCACCCCTCCCTCCGCCCCCGAGCCCCCTGTCAAAGGGCCAGAGGATGGCATGAAGGTGAGCCACCCACTGTAAATATAGGTAATTTAATTTAATCCATTTTCTTTTTCTCTATTTGAATAATTGTTTTATGTATTTTTTTTCATATGTGCATTTTACTTTAAGTAAACAGTTATCACATCTGAGAAGTCTTGCTAGGATACTTTCTAGCACTTGTCTAGGATAGTTTTATTCTATACTGTTACTTGTGTACTTGCCTGTGACATTATTTCATAAATAGTTATCTAAGAGATTGATCAGCACATTCTTACCAATGCTAAACAATTACTGTTGTATTCTTAAATATAATCAAATGAATAAAGCTTCACATATTTTTGGATTGTCTAAAGCTGATATTCACTTGAAAAAACTGCCAACACTGATTCTTGGGAAAAAGGCAGATATTAGATTGATTTGACTAAGTAACTGTTAAAATTGTTTCGGGCCCGACTGATACTATATTTTTAGGGCTGATACTGATATAGAATAGTGTATAGAATATATACATTAACACATTTTTTGCAGTGCAGCTTCAAATGTACTCAGCATTTGTGATAAAGGCAAATGGAGGCAGAATATTTTACAATAAAAGTTATTGTCCAAAATGTTATCAGGTTCAACAAACAGTAAACTTTCACCATTATTAGTTAGTTATAAATAACCAAATTAGGGTTACAAATTTTGTGCATTTTCTTCAACAAATAGTTGAAAATGTTAATTGGTAATCTATAGAATGCATGTTTTTTTTCCCCCCAATTTAAGTTTGATTTAAACAGTTCTAGCAGCACATTAGTAATGTGAAATATTAATTCATGAAGCTCAAAGTAAACAGAATAATACAACAATGAATAAGGTTCTTGCCTCTTGTCCACCTGTTCTTATTCAACAAAGGGGGCAGACCAAAGCAAACCACAAGGAAACCTGTGAGCTCCGGAGAAATAAGATATCGATGAATACAATTTTAATCGTTTAAATTCTTAACAGCAATCAATGATTAGTCATCAACATCCCTAAACTAAAATAAAAATAAAAATGGAGCCAAATATATGTATTCAGGTTGTCAAAAGTATTGATAGGCCAATTTTTTCAATACCACATGTTTAAAACCAAGACAATACTAACATTTGATAGTATTGAAAGTACCAAAGCCATAAAGAAATGACTGAAGTGCTCATTAAAGACCTCAGTTTCTTGTCGTGTCTGAAACTTTGCTTGCATCAAGAAATAACCAGGCAGTGTTCAGTGACTGTTTCTTTACCAGCACTGTGCGCAGGATAATAAAAAAAAAATCCTATTTTGTCTGTCAAGGACTTTGGTTTCTTTTTGCCATGGTATTGAAAGCGGTATTGTATTGTCTTTTTTATAGGCTGCAAGTATTGCGTCAAAATCTGGTATTGTGACAACTCCAGTATGTATTTTGAACCTGAATCAAGAAAAATGAATCAAAATGCTGCTTATAAAGCTCATAACAAATGAAAACAACCTGCATTATGTTGTTACAAAAATGTTTTCATATAGGCTTTGTTTTTGGCACGTACCAGACTTGTTATATGCCGAAACCATTATAGTTGTAAAGACCAATAGTATGCCTCTACCAATATATCAGTCGGGCTCTAAAATTGTCAGAAACTGTGCAGACTGAGAAAATCTTCAAAAGGCTTGCTTTGATTTTGCTTTTGTTTACTCGACAGCTGAGCATCAGCCTTGGACTATCCACACAAGTGTCAATGCATTAAATGTATGGTTTACCAGCCGCTGCCGTAGCTGTTAGTGATTCCACCTCTTCTTTGTGCAGAATAAAACCATGCGAGAAGTGCGCAAGGCGGTGGGCGAGGGCAAGACACCATCCGGGGGCATGACCAGCAAACTCCAGGAGCCCCTACCCTCCACAGGGCAAGCCAAACCAGCACGCACTGGAGCCATCAAACCCCAGGCTGTCAAAGTAGAGGAGGGCAAGGCGTAACAATGGACCTTAAAATCCTCATCAACAACCCAGCCTGCCAACACAAAGCCCCTTGACCAAAGTCTGAGCCTTCGAAGACCCACCTTATCTCAAGGCACCAAGGCAAGGGGCATACATGCAGACATCATAATGAATTACTCCTCTTGAACTGTCAGAACTGGACATTATTATTTCACACCACGTATAGAGATATATAAATATATATAAATATATACATAGACACAAACAGTCTTTTAAGCAGATCTCTTCAAGGTCCTCTTTAATTTATTATTAGTCACTTTTAAGGGGAGATTGGTAAAGAGAAAAGATATTTCTGTTTTGTTTTTTTCTTCATTGTTGTTTATCTCCAAGGTGGGGAAAAGGAAAGTGGCCAACTCACACAGATGGTTCATTTTTCATACCATTTTTTTTTGCCAAAACTGTATTTACTCCCGGTTTATGGACTGTAGCCCTTAAGACCAGGCAGACACTTGATACAACTCACTACGAGAAGCAAAGTCTGCTCAATTTTTTTAAACAAATGAAAATGAAATGCAGCGGGGCACTTTTTTTTTCTTTTCTTTTTTTTTTTTTGTTGTTGTCATATTTCATTGGCATTTTTGCTGGTAAATAAACAAGTCATCATCACCCATTCCTCCTCTTGGTAAAGGACTTCTTTTATTAACCCCAGAAAACAAAAAAAAAATTCAATTTGTGGACATCACTGCATGTCAACATGGCAAAAAGCCCTAGAAATGCATCTTCTGGGGTTCTTCACCCAGCCCATGAACTGTGGCGAAAAACCGCTTAGATTGGTAGAAGTTATTTCTTTTCTTAAAACTCTTTGCTTTCACATTCTGTCGCTGGCTCTCTTCTGTATGTAAATTGAAAACATAAAAAGGTGGACATTTTACCAAAATCATGTTGCTTCCATGGGAACTTCACTGGCATTGATTAAAGAGCGTGTGCATGTGATCTGCTGAACGTGTGTAAAACCCGCAGGACCTCCTGCCTAGAACCTTAGCAACATTTCACAAAAGACTGCACCTGAACTCAGCATTCATAGTGCTGCCATCGACCGACCGTGTGGATTTTTCGATCAACCAAGCTGGCAACAGTTTTTTTTTTTTCGGGCTCATTGTGAAGTTACATCTGTTTGGGGGTGGGGAGGGGGCTGCATTCACAATTGCTGTAAAGGACCTTCCTCTCAAAAAAAGAAAAAAAAAATAGCTGATTGAAATGTTTGCTTTCTTATCGCTTTGTTTGGGTTGTAATTAATCAAACTGTCTGTTAATGAACATGTGATGTAAGTGATTTTTTACGTCCCTCAGCTTTGGGGCGTTTTTTTTTTTTCTTCTTTTTTCTTTTTCACAGCTTTTTGAAAGACTTTTTCTCTCTTAATTCCGTTTAAAAAAAATCCCACTCAACAGTACCGTGGGGAATTCTGAAGACACATTTTGATTATTCAGCATCTGGTCTCTGAGGTGGCACTAGCAATAACTGCAGCCTAACTATAATCACAATCAGGGTCCAAATAACTTTTCTTTTTTTTTCTTTTTTTTTTTTGTGTCTGTTAGAAGCTGATGATCACAAACGAGGGGCGTTTTAGCATTGCTTGTTGAATTAAAAATGCGCTCTTTGCTTATGCTTTTTTTTGTGAGCACTGCAGTTCCAGTGGACTACGAAGGACTTTTAAAAAGTGTTTGTTCTATTTGAAAATGTGAAGCTGTTGGAATCCTCATTTATTTTGTTTTGTTTTTTTTGTTTTGTTTTGTAATGGACACTCATTTTGAAACTCACAATGCCAATGTCATAACTGGTTAAATGTTACTGCTTACCATAACGCTCCATGACACTACAAAATGTTACGATTTATCTTTATGACAGTGTTTCACTGGTATATATGTATATGCATACTTAACTGTACAGTCAAGCCTTGCCAGCGAGGGGAGGCTCAAACCCACATTTCATTTTTAGATATTGTGGCACTATAAAGGATTTAACGTTGAAAAAGGTCACTGTGTTCTCAGAATGGACTGCTTTCACTTGTCGATAGGTTTATCGGGCTTGGAGTGTTTTTTGCCTCTCATCCCTTACTGCAAAAGATCTTGATGCTTCTCATCATCGTACCTGCACCAAAATGTTGCCCTGACTTTTTTTGTACTTTTAAGATGCATATTTCATTTTGTCAGAGGACCAGTGCTTTCTACAGCTGATCCAGCATTCTATTTATCCTACCTGATCTTTATCCTTTCAGATATTTGGTCATTACTCTCCCTTGTTAAAAAAAAAAAGGAAAAAAAAGAGCTTATTGAAAGAAAAGAAATAAAGCAGTTGTGATTTCTTAAATGTACTGTTGATTCTGTATTCTCACTTTGTCATATTAAAATCATGCATCAAATTCTTGTGGAAGGAGAAATTATGGGGGGAATGATTTTAGGCTGTGTGTCCAGCACGATTTCTGTCCGTTCGTATGTTGTGTTAGTAAAATTTCACACAGAAATGTTCACCTGGAAGCCAACGACCAACATTTCCTCCAGGCACATGAGCACTGCCAGCTTGAAAACATGTCTTCAGTTTTGGTTTGCTTGGACAGTTTTGCTACGCATGGTCATGTGATAAAACCATATTACATATAACCTTTTTCTTTGTCTATACTTTACATCAAAACAAGGTTTAAACGAAAAGACTAGGCATCAAACTACAAAATATTCTATTATTAATTAAATAGCACTGACCTTTTCCATCAGCCTGTACTTTTCACCCTTGTCCAACAAACTCCAGGGTTCATAGGTGCTGGAAATCCTTGAAAACACTGGAATTTCAAGGTTTGGAAACTGCTTTAAATTGTATTTGCATTACTTTGATAATAAATAGCTACCTGAATGAATAGTTCACTGTTTATATAAAGAAATAAAATAAGTCAGGGTCAGCCAGGTTGCATAATATCAGGTGATACATTTTGAGACATTAAACTTTGTTGTGTTTTCCTTTTATTCATCACCCGTCAGTAGAACTCACAAGACGTAATTTTGGTTTATAGCACAATAGCATCTGTTTCAATGTGATGAAGAGGTGAAATAATCATTTTGAGTATATGTGTATAAAGATGTAATTTACTACAGGTGCTGGAAAAGCTTGAAAATCCTTAAAGTGCTTGAATTTGATTTTGGAGAAGGTGTAGGGAACCCTGAAACTAGTCTGGGGGTGCCCAACCTGGGGACCAGGACCCCCTTAGAGAGTCCCAAATGGGGTCCTGTGAGGATGAAGACCTGGGGAACCCTCTGGTTTGGGACAACACCAGTTGACAAAATGATTCCAGCCAGAGAATCGGGTCTGAGATTATATTTGGAGAAACGTTTGACAAAATTATGTATTTTCTTGGTTTTCTCCACTTTTTCTTTTTTTTGCTTTTTCTTGTAATCCTGGAACTTTGATATGTTCAGGCCATGACCTGTAATAAGGGGTCACTATAGACCTTTTCCACAGCAAACATATTGTATGGCTGAAACTAATGATTATTTTCAGTATTAATTCATCTGCCAATTATTTTCAAGATTATTGGATTAATCGTTTAGTCTCTAACAGAAAAATGTGTCATGTGTAAAAAATGCCCAGTCTTCCAATTGCTCCTTTTGTCCAATTAACAGTTCAAAAGATTCTTCATTTACTCTCATTAATGACAAAGAAAAGTGGCAAATCCTTACTTTTAAGAAGCTGGGACCAGCAAATATTTACATACTTTTTTGCTTAAAAAATGACTATAATGACTAATTCAAATGAATGAAAAATTACTAAATCCCCTAATCGATTAATCAACAAATTGTTGCAGCTCTACCATATTGATATGAAGTAGTACGGCTAATACAGGTGTTACAACTGATACTAATAAAGGTTCCATTCCATTTAGTGTAGCAGAGCCTTTCCAGTGTGCCAGCATGCACAATATCAGCAAGCTTACTCTCCGTTACCTAAATGGAATTGAACCTTTAATTAGTATCATGGGTGACACCTGTGTTTACTCTATTATTTAGTGTCAAGATGACTGCTGTGGAAAATGTGTTGTAAAAAATATTTCTAGACTCTTATGTTTCAGCATATTAGTGCAATTTTATTATAATAAAATGTTTTTTATATATATATTTTACTACCTTTAAATTGGCGTGACAGTTCTGTTGTTTGGTCAGTGCTATTTTATTAATAAAAATTACCGTAATACCGCAATAATGCACCTGTAAAAAGCAGGCTACGTGACGTCAGAAGTGTCGAATTCCAGAGATTTTTGCAGGACAAAGACAAGACTTGTCTGGACGAAGAAAGTTTTCCCTTTGTGACTGCAGAGTGAGGAAGTAGTACACTTCACCGCAGGATTCACTGGCGTTTATTTACCTCCGAGCAGTTTGGGGTGTTTCTACGTCATATAAACGAGGTATGTTCACTTTTGTTTGTAACTTTTTGACGCCCCCGCAGCACCAGTCTGAAGACAGTGTACCGTGCGCTGCTGTGGTGCACGCGCGAGGAACTTCTAACATTTGAAATCGACCGTTAGCCTTTAGCCTCGTTCTGAACCCTGATACGTGTTCTCCAGTTTAATGAAACCATAGTGTGATAATGTTTGCGACCATAATGTGCTGTTACTTAAAAACAAATATGGTCTCGGTTTTGAAACGTTAGCTATACTCCTTGAATTGAACAGTTCTTCCTTAAGTTTAATCTCAGCTAGTTATTACTTGAAAAATGTTAACATAGTAGTTCAGTTGGACGAATCAAGGTCGCTCCAGAGAGGAAAATGTCAGCCATCTTACCTGGACTGTAACTCTTGTTTGTAAAACTTTATTAAAGTCAACTGGCGACTAATTAAAAGTTATTTTGGGTTATAAGGCAAATGTCACTGTGCACATGCCTGCACAAAACTGTACAGCCCTTTCATATGAATAAGATATTGTACATATTTATTTATTTATTTATTTGTTTGTTTGTTTGTGTGTGTGTGTGTGTGTGTGGTGTGTGTGTATGTATATATATATATACACACACACACAATTAATCTACACTACACAATTAATCAATATGGGGATCAGATGCTGATCAAAATCAAGATTAATAGTGATGCAGAAAGCTGTGATTATCACTTGTTGTACGCTCATGATGTTATTTGCATTATAGCAATGGTTGACCAACACTGGTTTTTAAATGGCCAGTGCTGACATGTAATGAGCAGGGTGGTTGATGGCTGATATATAGGCTTAATGCCGATATCAAAACAAAGAAAAGTCACGTGTAATTCTATTATAATATACATGATAATGCTAACTGGTAGCATATTGTTTTATATGGAATTTGTATTAGATTGTTAATGAAATAGAATACACTGAGTTATGCTGTAGAGTTCAGAAGGTGATTGGTACGTAAGGGAGAACAGGGTAAAGTATGTTTAAAGGGGCATTATTCAACTGCATTATTCAATACATTATAACATAATAGGTTTAGATGAGATTTGCCGTCATTTAGGATGGGTCAAACCATGTTAATATTCAGAAAAGATGATAGCAACAGAGATAATTTAGGCTAACAAGTTCTAATAAAAGACTCAAAACAAATGCTTTCATCACCTTACCAAAAAAATTCACATACAGTAAGGTAACACTTACATTGTTCCACAGCAGCCACACTGACAAAGATGCCTGCAGTCATTTTTTGTTTTATCTTTTCTTACTACCACTACTTTATAGTCATGATGTTTCTAAAAGGAATGTTACGTTTAGAGTGTTCCTATTCTAATTTACATTTATTTCTAACTTTACAGTCAGAAAAGATTGCAGCTTTCCTCCACTGCAGCACAGAATTTGTTGCAACAGTAATATATGTGGAATTAGAGCTGTGTCTCCCTCTGGTGGTTGTACTCATACATCAATGAAGAAATGACTGAATTCTCTACAAGTTAAGTTATTAACCCCGTAACACTATGTCTAGCTGAGAGGAATCATCAGGATTTTTTGAGTAAAAAAGGCATTTGACTTTATGATTTGAGTCACTGCGTTGCTTCCAAGGTAGGTGATAATTAGGGAACACATTTATCACAAAATGTTCGTGGCTGATGCTAATACATTCTAATAGGCCAGATTAACCCAATACGTTTCAGTTTTCTTTAAATAACAGGTGTGTTTCTGTGACCCAGGATGTCCACGAAGGGCGTCAGACACGATGAAGGCCTGATGATGATGCAGGAGCTTGACGACCGGCTGAAAGAGCAGATTGACAAACTGGAGCACGTCCGCCTTGCTGCTGTTGAACTGAGGGACAACTTGTCTGGGGTACGTTAGACAGACAATGAATCCCAATCTATAATATAAAACTTATTTTCCTTGAGTCCTCCTCTGTTTTGACGTTATGTTTTTTCGAACACAGAGCAACAGTGATCTAACCCAGTCTATCGCTGACCATCTGGACTGGTTGAATCACTTGTCAGAGCGAGTGGAGTCTCTTCACATGAGCACGACTGTTTTTGTTCAGGTGAGAAATGGATAAAGTTTCTGACAGGATCTTGATAGTGAAAATGCAAACATTGGCAGTAAGTGTTTTTTGTTTCTTTTAATGAGCACTGTGACTACTGGTGTATGTTACTCCATGATAATAAAATATATTAGTAGGACAACTTGGGACTCTTTTTCTGCATGGCAACACATCGGACAGTGTGTATATGGTGCATTGGTTGCTTCACTAATTTCTGCTTCATCTGTCTGCAGATGAACCCTAAGCCTCGCGCATGGGCGGGGAAACAGGGTTCCAAACATGGCTACCGGATGGGACGTCTCCAACATGCTGAGGACGCCCAGTCAGAGTTTGGCTGGTCCCCCATCCGCACACGACGAAACAGTGACGCTGCTTCTGAAATGTCCTGTAACTGGTAAATCTGAGACTCTGGAAAATAAGTCAGCCGAGGCTGCAATTTAATGCAAAATATTGTACAGCTCATTTCTACCAAATTGATGATTGAAAACCAAACTCTTTGCACATTTTTTTTATTGGTACACATCACTCATAATGCTAAGTTTTACATGTACTGTAATGCCTTACATGTTTCTATGTCCTGTATTGTTGTGCTGTTGAACATGCTAGATTTTTAATAAAATAATGGCTATCCAGTTATTTTAGTTTTGTACCTTTCATTAGTTCTTTATTTTTATTTTGTTTTCAATTTTTGTTTTCAATTCAGTCTAGTTCAGTTAGTTTTCAGAGTGTTTGCTCATTAGTTTTTATTATTTCAAAATGTTTAGTTTTTAAGAATTTAAAGTCAGAATGGTATTACAATAAATATACATTGCTTCGTGAAGGCAGTTGACTCACAGTCATGTTGATACCTCAGTCACAATAAACATCTGTACCAATGCTTTCTCATGCTTGTTGTGTTGACAAATTTGACTGACAAAAACAAAAACTGAAGACATTTCCTGTACATTTTTATTGTATTTTAGTTAGTTTTTAAGTATACAGTATCATTTTCATTTTGTTCTTTTAAAGTCTGATTTTTATTTTCATTTCAGTTAACTAAAATGTTTTTTTTCACACCTAGTTTTAGTTTTTAGCTTTGTTTTAGCTAACTAGAATAACCTTGCTTGGTATGTCCAATTTATACCGATGATATCTTTGTTTGTAAACTTTTCTAAACTACAACATATATATTTCAAATTTGATTAAAGAAAAGTCATTACATGCATAATACTGTCTCTAATAATGTCTCTAATAAATTACTATGTAGGGTTGTTTTTTTTTTTAGTCTGGACTTTGTACGTTTGTGCACTTTGCTCTCAAAAACAGTCAGATGATTCAACAAACTGATATTTTGCAACAGCTTGGTAAGTTTCTTGTGTTTTCTCTGTCTGATGTAATGTGTGTTTTAAATGTGCAATGAGCCAGTCTGCGCCGTCTCACGGTTGAAAAGCTGTGGATGTGGATGTAGGTCAGCGTGCTCCACCAGCAGGTGTCGCCGCTGAGGCTCCTCCATTATGTCATTGCTCGTCGCTGTGGTTTAAATAAAGCTTTGGCAGAACGCGTGGGTGATACTTCTGGAAGGAGCGTGTGAAACGCTGAAGCAGCACTAACTACCCTCTTTAAAGGGAAAATTTTGAACACACTGAGTTGAATTTATTTTTATATCTATATTAAATATTACGGGTATCGAGTGAACCCTTGGAAACATGGCAGAAAGTGACTGGGATACCGTGACTGTCTTGAGGAAGAAGGGGCCGACTGCTGCCCAGGCCAAATCCAAGCAGGTTAGCACGAACAGTTCTCTTCATTTGTTTCTTTTTTGTTCTGGACCAGAATATTAACTGTTGATGCTTAACAGTGACTGAAATCAAGTTCCACACTACCACAGTGAACGGCTAGCGTATAATGTGCTGCTACGAACGATAATTTCTGCATGTGGTTCAAACAAACATCAGCCATGTGTCGTGGTTTAGTTTAATAACAACAGTAGATAGAACCGTTGGTCTTCTCCCAAAAAACGTTCATATTAGGCAGGGTGTAACGTTAACCAGCTGGCTGGATGGTTTGTTCGTTTCACCCAGATGCATGAGCCGTTAGTGCCAGTATGACTGCTGTGTTTTTCCCTGCAAACAAATCATACTCCGTAGGTAACGTTATAGTTAGCTTAACCAAGTTCAGTAGTCGCGTCTAAAAGGGAACCCTAGTTTTGAAATGTTCTCGCGAGCTTTGCTCTCGTTGTGTTGTCACTGTGCATTTTGTTAGAGCTAGTTATGTTTAATTATGTGCCAACGCCGTGAGTAGTATATGTTTAGGATTAGGAACAAATAACGCATGTTTATGATTACGGAAAGATCATGATTTGGGGATAAATCTTTGACTCTCGCGAGAGTTTTTCACGAGTCTGTGGTTCCCATGTAGACACAACAGAAACTTCGGAGGTAGCGTTATAGTTCGGTTAGAGAGCCAACTAGCTATGTTTAAAACATTACTCTTAACTTACGGTCTTTTCATCAAACCAGACTTCTCCCATAAATTATTAGCTCTTCAACTACGGGGTAGCTTGTTAGCTTAAGTTCGTTAGCTGTAATATTTTCACGGTAACTAAAATAGCAGTTACCTAGCTAACGTTAGCTAGTTAGCATTAACCACCTTTGCTAACCTTATAAGGATAACGTGGGTATAGGTTACACCATAAACACAGTTCTGTCTTTTTATTTGGATTAGGACGCGTTTAACTAAGTGTTTTAAAACCCTATATCGTATAACTAATTTATTATAATTAAGTCTTTTATTTTTTAACGGTTTCTTATTTCCAATGTTTTTATCTCGTTTATCTTGCTCCCATTAGTGTTTTTTCAACGTTGAATTGTGCTGTTTTAACTGTTTTGACTTGGAGTGTGCGTGTGTGTTTCAGCGTATGTTATATGAAACGTGCTTTATGAATAAAACTGCTTTGCCTAGGACGTTATGATAAACCCACATGCAGATGTCTGGCAATTCAAAGATCATGTTGGAGGAGTCAGACAAATCCAGGATTTGTGTGTCTTACACTAACCTAAAAACATGGTTATCGCCATCTGTTTTGGAAAAGCAATATTGACTTAAGTATTGCGCTCAGGCAGGATTGGTCACATTATCTTTTATTGAACTTGTTCGTCCTACTTAGATAGGCAGATTCATTACTTATTAACTAGCCAACATGATATGTGTAAATGAACCAAAAGCTGAATAGGATATTTTATGAGCCTGGTCATAATGCAATCTACTGTCAATAAATCTAGATTTTGATTAAGATTTGCTCTTGTCCTTTTTCTCTAGGCTATCACTTCTGCTCAGAGACGTGGGGAGGAAGTTGAGACAACCAAGAAATGTAAATTTATGCTTTCTATACAGATTTGATAAAGACCACTGTTCACTTGCAGAGTGACCTTATTTTAAATGCTTTTCAGAATTTTTTCTCGAAACATGACGAGCACTAAATAAATTTAATGGCCCATGTTGTGATAATGCTGTTTTGCATGTCTAATACTCTGTACAATGCTTGAACTTCACACTGATCCACTGTTTGTCACACAGGGTCTGCAGGGCAGAACAAACAGCATGTTGTGACAAAGAACACAGCCAAACTGGACCGGGAGACTGAGGAGCTACACCATGACAGGGTTCCCCTGGAGGTGGGCAAAGTCATTCAGCAAGGCAGGCAGGCGACTGGCCTCACCCAGAAAGACTTGGCCACTGTGAGTACAAAGACTTCTCATATATTGACTTGCCTGTATTGTCTGGATTTGTAAAATATTTTTCACCTTGATTGTGTGTTTGTGGATCTTACATTTTCTCACATTAAAAGGAAAAAAAGACAAAAAGCAGAAACTAAATGATAATCATGATTATTTTGATCAATACTGAGATCATGATTATTCTTTAATTTTTAGTGACAAGATATTTTTTATTGCACTTAAACATTTTAATAAACACAACATTGCTTTCACCTCCATGTTGTGCTACATTTACAATCCTGCTAATGTACAAATCTGTGCATCAAAATAAGATAGTAACATCCTTATTTACAGTGCATCTCCTGGAGGCAAAATATAAATCAGATTGTACCAAAGCTTTCTACCCCAAATTAAATCAACAGAACACTGCTTTCACTTTCACGTTGTGCTACATTCATATAATGAAATGCTCCACAGCATCTGTGTTGTGGATGTTTTTCTTTTTGGCCTTCATGCTTCCATCTCACTGCAGTTTGTGTTTTGTTTTTTTAACATGTGGTTAAATGAGATGGTTGTGTTGCTTTGCAGAGCGGAGTATCATGCACTCTGTGCATTTGATTTGTTCTTAACATGACTTGGCCTAAATCCCAAATACTTCTAAACAATAGATGACGATAGATTTACGATATGTCCGAACTTTCGCCCTCAAGAAGATGTTCGAAATTGCCAATAAATAGAAATATCCACAAGAACTCCTTTGTCCCAAGTCCTGACAAGGTAATAAATGAAATTAGTTAGTTTGATAGTCTTGGGTACAGGTCGGTGCTCCTGACTTTGCGGCAGTAGGTAAATGTGATATGGTATATTGTTAGCTGTATTTTTATGAATGTTTATGCTGCGATGATGTGTGTATTCTCATTTTGAGTTGTTTTTTTATGAGTATGTATTGTATTTTTATGACATGTTTTACAATTTTCCACATTTCTGGACAAAAAAGTCTTCATATTCGTACTGTGAATTGAAGCCTCTACATCTGAAAAAGTTTGCACAGACAGCAGCTGCAGGGTGGTAGACTGTTTATTTGGAAAGAGCTTCATTTGATATGCAAGTTTTTTTATGAACAGAGCATGTATTTTCAACTTGAAACATAATTTGTAAACATAATAAACAATATACTTAGAGTATAAAATGATCTTATTGCAGACATTTGTATTTTTGATCCAGTTAGCCAAGCCCTTTCCTATGCAAACCTAACCATCATGTAGTTAATGGAAAACAATGTCTACACAACAATTAGAAAAGCTTGGATGCTTAGAACCACAGTCATTTGAAACACGTTTCTGACAGTTTTCTGAAATAATGTGACCAGTGCAGCCCTGAGATCAAAAGATTTCCAACTACAGGAAGTGTTTGTGTATGTTTAAGTAGTTTTGCTGGGATTCAATCTTGTGGTTAAACAAAATTATAAATTATTTATGTCAAATCTTTTCCTCAGAAAATTAATGAGAAGCCTCAAGTCATTGCAGACTATGAGTGCGGGAGAGCAATTCCCAACAACCAGGTCATGGGCAAGATAGAGAGAGCAATCGGTAAGAATTCTCTTTGCTTAAAATGAACACTCATATTTTAATCTCAAGTGCCAGTTGTTAAGCCCATATTTGTTCCTCTTATATGTATATATCATATACATTCCTCCTCTGTCATGAACAGGGTTGAAACTACGTGGGAAGGATATTGGCCTACCCCTGGAGGCAAAACCCAAGAAGAAATGAACACAAAGCCTCGAAATCAGCCCCTCCCGATCCCATCTTTCCCCGTTACTGAAACCTAAACCACTTCCCCCCTCCCAACCCCACCTCCAAAAACCCTCAAAAGCTCTCCTCCTCTCTCCCCCACCCCTTCCTCTCCCTGGGCTGATCTCACCTGTGTCCTGCCTGAGGACCTGGTGTTCCACTGCATATTACAAGCTGCATACTGACAAGTCATCAGAAAAACTCTCTCGACCACATAATCAAGTGAATGATCGAATGCATTTTTCAGCATCACAAACTCTGTACTTCTTTTCACTCACGTCTGCTTAGGCCTTGGCATGATGAATTCAACTTTTTGATAGTGATGTAAAATCATAAAAAGTGAATTAGTTCTCATGACCAAACAAACTAGTTTGACTAACGTTAATTATAAGCATGATGTTAAGCCGAAAGTGCTTGATTGCATCTTTTTTTCCACACACTTAAGACGGTGGGTGAATGTCATGACAGTGTTGAAATGTTTTAATGCTGTGCTTTGTTTTGATCTTAAAATAAAGTTTGGCAGTTCATGACATTTCTGGATGTGTATTTATAGCGACTGTTGGCACGGGAACACCAGTGACCAGTCTTCTTAAACAGGGTTTTCTCTGATACCAATACCAGTATTGGATAATCGCTCAGACACTGCCTAAAATACTGGTATTTGTATCGGTGAGTACACACGTCTATGTACTGATCTGATATGTAATTTTTTATTGCCCTTGAAACTGGACCCTGCTACTTCACAGCAGTTCCCCATCCGCCACTTTGTTCACAAGGATGGTGAAGTCATGTTCTGTGGACTTCATTCTGTGTATGTATTTATCTATGGTTTTGAGACGGGCCATACAACAATGATGGCAATCATACATATCCACATCCATAAAGGCTCAAGAGTATACAGCTGTTAAAAAAAGTAATATTTTAAACGCTCTGGTATTTGATCGGTACTCCGCATTGGCTGATACAGTGGTCAGGTATTGGAACATCTCTATTCTTAAATGGTCCTAAAGTGCTATTCTGACAGCTATGTTAAAGCTGAACTTCCTCATAATGACCAAGGGACTAACCATACCGGAGTCTGTTGGTTTGAATGTACCAAACCACCATGACTTTACTATACTGACAATTTTAGGAAACGACTATATTAACAATCAAAGCTACATTTGGGTTGCTGTACTCCAAGAAGCTGGGATAAAGAATGCTTTATCAACCTGGAATCTGAATGTAGTAGTAATGTTGAGCCACTAGATGTCAGAATACCACCAAGAATACAGTACATTGGGACCTGTACTGTCCCAACATTCTGCATAAAAACTTTATGTTGCAGTTACATTTTAGTGCAAAATTGACTGCTTTGTGAAAAAAACCTTGTTATACATTGTTTTACATTCTTTAAGTACATATATGATAATCTTTTTATATATAAACGCTGCAAAAAAGTTCTTGCCTTGTAAATTTTTTTACCACTGCTGGTAAACAGCTGTGGTAAAAACCAACAACAGTGTCAATGTTGAATTGAAGCATTTGCACTTTGCAGAGATATGTTGAAATGTATTGGCATGTGTAATGTTTCTCTTACCTGCACCCTTCAAATGTACAATACTCTAAAATGACTGGCCTTAAAGAAGCTTGAAGCAGTTGTGATTTGCAGTGCTCTTTATTCCTCTACAGTGTTCCGCTTAATACCATGGGTTATTGATTTGAGCATTATTTTTGCCAGTGGTAAGACTGCCTTCTGTTTCATGAAAGATTCATGGACCTTAGTGTTCCAGAACAACAAAAGCAGCATGGCGAGGGGAAGTGCAAGTAGGGCAGAACACATTCAAGGACAAAATTTGCAGGAGTGCTGTATTGACGAGCTTGAAGGCTCGTGGAGTGTGAAGGACAAGGAGGGAAGCTGAGGAGGTCTATGTGTGTGAAGCATTTGTGCCAAGCCTAAATGCAGGGAAGGGCAATAGTTTGTACAGCCTTCCTCCACTTTTCAGCTACCTTTCATGCCAGGGCTGCAGAGAATGCAGACTTGGCCATGAATCCTTTAACTTCTCAGCTCCTCCTGTGGGATCTTGATACTCTGTCAGGCCAGCTGTCACCTCTTTATGATGAAGTTTACACTGACAGGGCACAACATCAAAACCACCTGCCTAATATTCTAATGTGCCGACGAAACAGCTCTGGCCTGTTGAGGCATAGCTCCACAAGAACTCTGATGGTGTTCACTGGTATCTGGCACCAAGATGTTAGCAGCAGATCCATTAAGTCCTGTTGGTTGTAAGGTGGGGCCTCCATGGATCGGACTTTGTTAAAGCACATCCCACAGATGTTTGATGGGTTGGAATTCGATGGGAAAATGCATCGATTGTCCTTCCTTGGACCACTTATGGTAGATAGTACCACTGCAGAGAGACCCAGTCATCTAGCCCATCACATTAGGCCCTTTTCTACCAAATTTGCTCTGGATCTTGAACCGGCTCCATTCAAGATTATTGGGACCCTCTGTCTGGTGAACCAGCCTGCATTTCCACCAGTTTTGAGTGGAACCATTATAATTAAGGATCATCATCAACAAAGGGTGCTGCACAATGCACAACAGCCTGTAGATTATGAAACACCCACTGTGGTTCCCAAGAAAAACCTGCTATTCTTTGGTTCCAGCTGGGAACCAACTTTTCAGGTTTGTGAGCAATTTATTTTTGGTCTAAAGCAGGCATGTCCAAACTATTCCTCAAAGGGCCAACACATCAACTTGAAGAACTGACTGTTGCCTCCCAATATATCCCAACCCTTGACATGTGCCATTGTGATGAGATGGCCAATGATATTCATCTATCCTGTTCGTTAATGTTGTGGCTGATCAGTGTATGTACAATTCTGCGCTTTACGGCAGGCTTTGGTAATAAAGTCGTCAGCAACATGATACTGGGGGTGGGGACTTGCACAAAGGTCTTTAAAGTCCTCCTCAGCTGAGACAAAGGAAGAGTTTGTAGCAGTCAAGCAATGCAATCTTCTGTCCTGTGTAACCTCTATCGAGCCCTCCAGTACAGTCTCTGGTTTGGTGAGATAGGACCTGGTGGTGCCCCTGGCACATCTGTGAATCAATGTGGTCCGTCATTAGAAGGATGCACCAAGAATTACAGCAGGCGGAAGAACATGTGTAGAGAACTGCAGCTGTGACTGTACGTCGTTTGCTTGTTCGGGGTAAACAGTCCCAGGGGATCCCGATCAACATGAAGTGTCACTTTAATCTGTCTAATTAATTAGAGAGCAATGTTGTCATGTCTGTTTCCTAATAGGCCTTTTTTCA